>JBAMJV010003994.1:0-140389 GCA_037951105.1 Echinarachnius parma | reverse complement strand
CACGCCTCTTCTGTGTCTTTCATAGTCACTTCTTGCCGAGGCCCCCTAGGCAACTCATAACACACTTGAAACTGGTAACTGTTACAGAAAGGGCGCAAAAAGAAGGGAGCGAAAGTCTTAGATATAGAGGGGGTGCATGGGGCATTCTTCTTAACTCTGATCTTATACAGTCATCAGAAGATAATATACTTGGTACAGAAAGGAAAGGGGGGATGCTGACACTTTGTAAAATTACTATTGTCAACCATTTCTAGAACGGGGGGAGGGGGCTGGGCAGGGGTACAGGAGGGACCACTGAAATGGGGGTAACTCATTCCACATTTCGACGCCCCCTCGGCATGCATCTTACAAAATATTGCTAACCATTACTAGAGAGGGGAGGAGTATATAGAGGGATTCTTTGAAGGGGTAACCGATTCCCTTTCCCAACGTCCTCCATGTGGGCATCCTGCTACATACTTTTAACCATTGGCATTGTACTATTAAAGGGAACCACCACCCAAAAATAATATTCATAGAAATGATAGATAACATCTTTAGTAGTCCATTCCATCAACAAGTTCAGAAAAATATGTTTCCAGAACAAATATAATTGGAAAACGCATCACCATTCTAAAGCATGCGTTCATGGTTCTGCGTGTACGAAGACTTCCTTTGTCCAGAGCGAACGAATCGTCCGGGATTCTATTGTCTCCAAACGTACGCGTTTCGCACTCGCAAATGTTTAGCGCGTAAGGAACCAATAAATAATACTGGTTCCGTAAGTGGTGGTAGCTAATTGCATTGTTTATGAATAACACAACCCTTTGCAAAATGTTGGGTATCAATTTGATATCACAAAATGTTACCAAAACATATAATTATAATATGATGTTCTTTGGCTGGTGGTCCACTTTACAGGGGTATGACTAAAGGGCGAGGGAACGCTTGAGGAAAAGGGGCAGTGAGCATGGTGAGGGACGTTTTAACATATCTACAACAGCTTTATTTTACTGGATCGCTTTCACTGCAGGCATATCTTTGGTCAAGTTTGGACAGGTAAAATTGTCCCAGCCAAATTGGGTAGTTCACTAGTTCCATTGCAAAATTGGTGTCACTAATCGCAAAACTCTCCGTATTTATAGATTTGTTCATTATGTGTTTTTTTTCGTGAAATCGACCCGCTTAATGAATTGCTCATTGGCACAAATATCATGTCAGACTTGTTGAATTTATATTATCATTGCGTGTGTAATATGTTGGTGTTGCAAGTTTGCATCACTGTTGTTGTGGTTACTGAAGGTTTTTAGTTAAAAGAATACCACTCACCGCTCGCTGTTCTTCAAACAAATATGCAGTATTTGTTCATATTCTTTATCTTATACCAACTGTCTGGTAATTGATGTGTGCTATTGATAGTAAAAAAACATTTATTCCATCCGATCGCTCATTTCCTACACGTGGATCAATGTCAGAAATGATTTTCAATGCTAAAACATCTGTCCATATTTGAGTTTTCAAAAAAAAATCCTATATTTCTATCTACAACTTCATTTTGGAACACGAATTACAAATCAATAAAACACCATACGTCCATCAAAGGATTGTTTAAATTGAAACCTGATTTTGACACCACGGTTTAGAGCATTGTAAATCTGACAAACATCGTACTGTGGGAATAATTATAGAACGTACGCATTGCAAATGGAAACGCTCAAATTTATACATGTTTTTCAATTGTATTTTTGGAATGCTAAGATGTGTTTAATTGAATACAAACATTGTTGGCGAACTCCATATAATGTTAATGAGATCATTGCAGCATTATTCCATTTATACGGAGGGTACAGCAATATTGTAGGTACAGTATTTCCTCTCATTTATAAATTAAATTTGATTTGTTTTAATGAATGTGGTAATGTTATACGTATACTAAACTAAACATAATGAGTAAAATCATCAACTGTAGGTTGAAAACTATGTTGCGCGTGTCTCATTATACTCACCAGCAATTTGCTCTTCTGTCAGTTGTTCGGCCTGGAAGAAAAAAAACAACGAAAGAGAAGTAGAATTATAATTAAATAAAAACACATTTAAGTGAGACGGTAAAACAAAAATGATCTATATAATTGCATAAAGTAAGCTCACAAATGACCTGCCTGGAAACAAAGCATAAATAGTATCATAAGTAGAGTAGAAAAGATAGAAGATACGACTTTAACACAACACAACGAGTACAGTAAGCATTGAAGCCATGTCAGTTTATCTACCAGAAAGCAAAACGACAAAAATGGAGAAGAACAAACAATTATTAAGAAGATAAGACTTTAACAACAAAAACAAATATGACTGTATCATGTGTATTATAACAATACTAGAAGGAACATGATGAAGAGATAACAATAATAAAACCAAAACTATTTATACCAACTTTAATCTACCATGAACTTTCATATGCATGTATTTTATGATTGTGTTCAGCGCGGGAGATTTAATAATAGTGGCCTTTGTAAATGCCACTGTTCATTTCCACTGAACGCCATTGAATGTCGTGTTCCGATATTATCTTTTCCTCTATCTATGCCATTATTTTTAACCTATTTAATCCTATAATATGATGAAATACATGTAAAGTGAATATCAATGCATGGAACATGTGGGTTCCCGCAAGCATTGGGGGAAATGAGCGTTGTACTTGTGACATGGTAATTTAGACGTGGCCAATATAATATATTTGTTAAAGTTTAGTACGCGGAGACTTTCATTAGAAATAATTATGTTCTTTCTTCCACAACTTACGGTGTCCAATTGTTTAATTTTAGAATTATTATATTTCATCTTCCATCGTATGTTGTTAAAATTATGGTTGAAACTAGAAATGAAATATTTTTAAAGTTTCTATGTAGGTCATAACTTCTTTCAGTTCTAAATCATTATAATATTTCTCAGTATGTTCTGAAAGTCTGACATTTTTGTTTTATAATGTAAGTATAAGTGCAGAAATGTATGTGTGTGTGTGTGTGTGTGAGTGTTTATGTTTGCGTGTGTGTATGTGTGTGTGTATGTGTGCGTGTGTGTGTATGTATGTGCGCGTGCATGTGTGTGTATGTAAATTGTGTGTGAGTGCAAGTGTTTGTATAATTATATATCATGTATAATAGAGTATTAGAGTGGAAAATTTTGTCTTTTTTTTAGCTGAAATATAATATATTCCCCAAACCCCCGTACTCCTCATCTCTTCACATCTCTCTTTATTCTCACCACGACGACATATTCACTGCGGGCAGTACCATTAGCTCACTACGCCGGACGGGTATATATATTAACAATCATCAATTATACAACTATACTGCCCCCCATGACAAAACAGCATAACAGACATTTTGAAGTTTATGAGATATAAGGCAAAACGTGTTTTTTTGAAAGCCTTTAGAGACCTTGTGACTGCGTAAATTACGTTTCAACTTGTCTGAATAGACATTTGACATGTCTTACAAGATTCAATTATTTTTTGGAAAAATCTCAATGATTTTTTTGAAAAATCTCGCATTTTACGCTAAAAAGTGTCTGTTATGCTGTTTTGTCGTGGTTTTACTGCTTTGACAATGAATGGACAAACTTTTATTAAAACGAATTAATGCAATATACTGTTAATTCAATGAGTTTTTATATTCAATATTATGTACATGTTGAATTAGAGTCTTCAAATAACATGAATGTTTGCCAGAAACTACGTCAATTTTGAACGATGTTTAAACAAATTTTAAAATTTTATATGAAATTTACAAAATCAATCAAAACCCGTATTATTCATTTTCAATTTCAACAACAAAAAATCACCATATGTGGTTTTATATTTGAGACTAACCTCGTTTAGCATTGTGCTATTTTGTTAGCCCCTTTTGTCAATTATTTATATTGTATTATCCGATATCCTGCTTCAGTGCACGGGTGCTTTGTGATGTTATGCTCTTTTGTCATGGGGTTTTTAAGACAAACATGTTGTTATGCCATTTAGACATGCTGATTAATCATGGAAAGTGACACTTTCAAAATTAAAAAAATGGTTTAACATGTGTAATATGATGTATTGAGTACCAAAAGCCAAAAAAATGCATTTTGAAAAAATTGTATGTTATGCCGTTTTGTCATGGGGGGGCAGTATATCTTTGTCCCTGCGGGACGGTGGTTCTTAAAGGAGCACTCAGGCTTTTGCAGGAGCTACAATAAGAATGCTACATAATTACAGATTGTTTATATACTACATGTAGCATGTGTTCGATTGTATCATTGAAATTCACTTTCCCACGTTTATTCTTAGGCATTTTGTATACCCTTGGTCTCTGTTCTTACATAAAATCATATGGCTATATAGTTTGTTAATTTTACATTGTAACATCACTCACTTGTACAGAATCCATCTGCGTGGATCTTTTTATTGCAATTGTAATATTATCATGAATTTTAATTATATATAAACTCTAGTCAAAGAGAGCCCGAGCTATTACTTGGCTCCTTGAAGAATGTTAATTACAGGCGGAGTGACATCAAAATGACATAAAATATTTAAATTCGTCTACAAAAAGCAGGCAGATTTAGGTCATGGTAGCTGCAACCTCCGTAATGTAATTTGTATCAGTATAGTCTTCTTCTTTTTACGAAATTAATTAAAACTCAATTGTAAAAACCTTGATGGGGAAGTTCAGCATGAGTTCCGGTTTCATTTCTATTCATGAAGAATAATCAACAGGTTTTTGCCATTAACTTAAACAAACATCCTTTATGACATGACCTTCTAACTGTACAGTATCACTTTTATTTTCATGTCATTTCAAATATTGATTGTTCAAAAGTACCAGTGGGCCTTTGATCAGCCTAACCGCTTCCAAATCGGCGGGAGACTCAAAACCGCACTCCCTTTTCCCACGTGTCCCCTCCTCCCATCATAGCTCATGAATCTCCCCACCACATAATGACTCGTGCTGAATCTTATACATTTGTAAGTAGGGTAGTTTGTTCGATGAAACAATACAAAATACGGTGCATAATGATCCCGAGCTGTGAATTAATTGTTGTCATTTTCCACCAATACAATTCTTCCTGATATATGCAAGATTCCACGCCATATTAAACTAAGTATGTCATAACGTAAGATACCACACGTCCTAATACAGAAACCATTCTTCGATACAACATTATAGTTTTATGTATTAATTGTTTTTGTTAACCATATATGGTATACACTAACATAGATACAAATCATACACCATTGCCCTCATACATGTGTAATAAGTAATAAATTAAAGATACTATAGGAACACACATTTCCAGTACAACATGTATATAGATTAATCTCTCTTATATTATTCAGTATAACATTTTCTATATGTTCAACATCTTATACGAAATGTCCATTTATACACCACTAATGATAGCTACGGTTATGACATTTTGAGAGATAGTGCAATTTGGTGATTTTAAGCTAACACGAGACCAGTGGTTTAAAGTCAATCTATTCGACTTCTTATCAGCAATAACATAATTTGCAATGGATTTGAAACTAAAGTGTCAAGAAAATATTGCTTAGTTTTAATAACAAATTACCTTCTGCATAATTTGTGTAAAGTTGTTTAAATATTTCTAGTCCGGAAAAACCTACCTTACATCAAAAACAAATCAAAACACTACCCCTTTTCTGGAAAAATTTTACATTACAAGAATAATGAATAACATTATGTTGAAAGTAGCCTATTTTGCCTCAAATGGCCCTGAAATCATCGCACTGACGTAATCTCTGACCGCGTGATGACGTATGATGGAGTTGTTTCTTCTTCACAAAAGACACTTGTGCTAATTAAAGCTGGGAAGATTTAGACCGTGCTTAATAGTATGCATCTTATTGAGGATTCGGAGCTTTTCAAAATCTCGCTGTACACACGTAGTCATCGAAATCCACTGGGTTCTTACGTAACCATGGTAACTAAGATAATGCACCCCGCGGTTTAGGCGAGATTAATTCATTCTTTGAAGGCATGATGTTAACAGATTTTAACGAAACTGGATGACTGCATTATGGCTCTATTCATCTGCAAAATATAATGGTTCTATTGTTGTAAATTGCATATGACATATTATCATCAATATCTGTCATTTTTTTAGTGCTATCCACGTTACGTTTTTCGAGCTTAATGCTATACATAATATTATAAAATATATGTTGTAGCTGAATTGTCCACAAATGCGTTAAAACAGGGAAACCGTATGTTCTGTTACTGAGCGACCGAATTATAATTACGTGTGTTGTTTGCTGTATATAAACGAATACAAGGCCAGTAATACAGGTATACATTTCATATGTTACCGTATTCAATTTTGTAAATACAGATTATATTTGAATCGTTTTATTTTTCATATGATGTTGATAAAACAAGGACGAAATGGAATTAACTATAATTGTCGAATTATCTGTATGATCGTTTGTTCAAATGCAACAACAACATGTAATTATACGTTTTACTTAATTACAAGATGTCTGCTTAGTATAGTTGTTAAAAACATTGTAAATAAATTTAATCTCCAAAGCAGTAATGAAGTATGGGGGAATAATGAGTATGTTGAATTAACAACTGAAGCGTATACCACAAATGATTTTAAACATATCCCCGAGTGTTATGTTTAATATTTCTTAAAGTAACATCTATAAACAATTATATTCAATATGATGTCCTGTTTGTGTAAAATGTGTGTGTGTGTGTGTGTGTGTAGGTGTGTGTTTAGGTGTACTTCATATAAATATGTGGTGAAAGCGACATACAGACGGTATTTTTCGCACTTAATTATGAATCATAATTTTACAATCAAATCAAAACTTCATTATCACGTCATGACCATTCCTATTATTACTATAAATAATATGCGTTTCCCTTTATGATATTCTAGGTCTCCCGTTCAATTACGCACATATTGGACAATCATTTTTATGGCGAGGAGAAATTGCACAATTGTACTGCTGCATATACAAAAGTATATTCACCGTACACGTTTATGACGTTTTCAATCCATCAACTGATAGCGCAGAAATGAGGGTAAAAGCTATAACGAATATGGAGCGGTTATTTTTTATGGAGCGTTTTTTCTTCTTCTGTTAAACCAACAATACAACGCACATAAATTAAAGTCATAGACGTACTTGAGGTGTTTTTATCAGCAAAATAATGCTGCAATTACAATCATAACGTAATGTTCAAGGCCTGAGCACAATTCTGGAAAAGTATTTCAGTCATCATACATGTATATTATAGGCAAAATCATCAAACGTAATAGACAATTCATTCCCATAAATTTGCAATAATCATTTCGTGTAGCTGGCCAGGAAACATTAATTGCATTGTTATCATTGACGAAAAAATAAGACACTTCTCAAATTTAATGAATGAAGCCAAACACAATAACCTCATAATTAATAGTTGGTAGAATGTGTGCGTTCATGTGAGTGATAAAGTGAATATTATACAAAATAACTATATGCATAGCAGACTACTATGTACATAATATGGTTCCAAAAGTACAATGCCCCTTGAATACCCTTATGGTGCTCAAAGACCCACATTTTCAAGATTATCTTCCTATAGGTTGAATGATACATTCAAAACACACGCGTCAGATGATAATCAGAATACAAATTCGCGCTCAACTTCAGGCCAATAGTACCACCGGGACAACCGGCATTTTTAAAATATCGCATATAATCTAAATAAAAATAACTCACTAAAGTACCAAAACGGGCTCAGAAAATATGAGAAAATGTTAACAAACAGAAAATATAAATATGAAATATAAAGGGTGACTTACCATCTTAGTTAGATTTTAAAATATGGAGTTTGAGTTCCAAAAGGAGAAGTTGAAAACTGTGGATGGTTTGAAGCAGACGATTGGTGCGAGAGCCCTGCATATAATGAACGTACACAGGTAGCACAACGGACGCCACGGTGAAAAAATATATATTCCGCACGCGCGCGTTGAAAGATGGGCATAAGAAGCATACGATGCCTCTTCATTTCGTATTATATATTCAGTTATCGTAATATGCAAATAAGCCTCATAAATTATTTAGAACCCATCCACACCAAAGTCACACGAGCTGTTGTTAGCTGGTGATGAGGGATGGACACATCATTGTGTGTGCGTATGTGTGTGTGTGTGTGTGTGTGTGTGTGTGTGTGTGTTTGTTCGTGTGTACGAGCATATGTGAGTGTATGTGCGTGCGTGGGTACATAATGTGTGTTTGTATGTATGTGTGTGTGTGGATGTGTGTTTGTGTGTATGCGTGTGTGTGTGTGTGTGTGTGCGTGTGTGCGTGTATGCGTGTGTGCGTGTTTGTGTGTGTGCGTGTGTTCGTGTGTGTATGTGTGGTTGTGTTTATGTGTTGTGAGCGCGTGTGTGTGTATGTTTGTGCGTGAGTGCGTGTGTGTTTGTCCGTGTTTTAATAATTATGTATGTTTAAGTTATCTCGAGCTTGTGTATATTTACGCGAAAATGGTTAACCGATGTTCGTGTTTCGGATGCTAGATAAGGGAGCTGCTGATGCCATTCTTTGGTAGGCGGCTGCCGGGCAATTTAGGGCGAGTTATTTGCATTAAATACGGACGAATTCACGCATATCCGCCAGTAGACCTATCGGGCAGTTCGCAAACATCGTATAATGCGCGATTATTACATCATGAATTATATCCGACGTTTATGAATGAATTAAGCATTTTCTTCACCTTCTACTTCTCCTTCTTTGGCGTACATACACCGGAGAATAGTATCTGACTTAACCCTTTTTTAGTCTCAATATACCAAGTTTTGAAAAAGGGACATTGCCTTTTGACACATTATAGGGATGCCTAAAGGAATTAGAGGGTTAGATAAAATATGTAATGTATATAGCACTAGAGGAACAGTGCGTAATTAGCCCGTCCATATTTGGTTGAGGGTAACACTAACAGCTGAGGCTTGCTTACATAATCGTGCGGCCTGTGTCCGACAAGAATTATGACCCTTTGTCTGGACACAAACAGCTGGACATGTTTAACTCTTCCACCGCCGCCATCGAATAATCATATGGGGTTATACAACATGTATACTGGGCCTACACCAATAAGCCTAGATCACCCCCTCATTAAATGTGTGGTCAGATTAACGCGCGATATTTCTATTTTGTATAATATATTGTGCTTACTAGTCTTACATTGTTACTGTTATTATAAAGGCTACATAAATGTTGAGTTTCACCACATAATATATTTGGAAGCGTAAACCTAAATATATGTCATCCACCCCCTAAAAGAAAAAGTACAAACTTTTTCTTTTCTTTAAAGCATAATTGCTTAATATATAAAGTTGTAAAAAATAATAGTTTAAATTTGTATTCAGGTATAAATTCAAATTAATTATATGATTTGTGAAAGTTATTGATTTTAAATGAATGGACAATTGGGATGAAGAGAAGATAAAATCTGAAATAGAGCTCAGTTCCAAAAGGCGCTAAATCCACTTTCCATACAAAATTGAGTTACCGATATATCTACATTTATAAGCTATGTAGCTATCTAGGAATCCACATTTTGCGACAAATTACTCACTCAAAATAAAAAACATAGAAAGTTCAATTTTCATATTCCCATAGGCACGTGTACAAAGTTGGGCAAAGAAACCTGTTTTCCTCGAAAGTTGACAAAATGGATATAGCGCCTTTTGGGAGAAAGCTCTTATATAATATACAACACATACTACATGCATTCATTTTAAGTAGAATTGTTATTGAAGGATGCACATTTTGGTGTGTGTATTCAAATATAAATTAGTATAAAGTAAACAAAAAATACATCATACAATAACATAATGCGTATTTCCAGATTAATTACATTATGCATTTATAAAAAATTGAATAATCGATATTTCGTTAAGTAATGAAGTAGCATTGCATAAAATTGAAGAAAACCGTTAAATACAGAAGCAAAATTATATTAAAAATACATTTTAGATTATGAATACAAAAATTATAATTGATAGAGAGTATTTGCCGTCATTATGAATTACCGTATCCGCTTACATAATTGGTGAATGATTTGGAAATATATTTTCTCCGATGATTTCCTTAATTTTACTACCTTGCTACTTACCGTGAAAAATGTTATAAAAAAAGTCCTTTACTGGATGGATTTTCTGGCGGGAAAGGCAACAGATATGCAACTCTGATTGGTCCATTGGTGAACTGCAATGCGACATAAACTGAACCGCAATTCTATCCCACAATGCAACTTCTCGACGTAGCCCTTCGTTTTGTCGCATTGCACAGCAAAACCCGCCAAACGAAGAAAAGCAGTGGATATTCGGCTTCATGAGTGCAATGCAGCATCGGTGTGTGTGTTTTTGTGTATGCATTCATGTTTGTGTGCGCCTGTGTGTGTGTGTTTGTGCGTGCACGTGTGTGTGCGTGTGTTCTTCGTAACATTAATAATCGGAGTAGACGTGACGGTTAGCTAGCGGGATGCTTCGGGTACGGTGTGCACATTGCCCATCATGGTGGTGATAAAGAGGAGGCAGTGTGTTTGGAATTGGAAAGAAGTTTGAGTGGCGCTCCAGAGGGAACAGAAACAACCAAAGAGAAGAAGATGGAGATGAGGAGTAAGCGTAAGACATTATATGCTAAGCGATGCCGGCGGTAGTCAATTTCCAGATGGACCGAAAGCGCTCTTGTTTGTTCGTTCAATTATTTATAATCGTTTGTTTTCCATCGAGCAAAAGGGAAGAGAGATAGAGGAATGGGAAGTGAAATCGGCCAAAAACAGATTGAGATTTTATAGATCGAACCCGGGGGGGGGGGGGGGGGGTCTGTCCTCATATAAAGGGGGGTATCATGCGTGACCAAGGACTTGCCAAAAGCACCCTAAACGAGTATTTGCGTGGTGCAAAAAATACACCCTAAGTAAGTATGATTATTGGTAATTTGATACCCTAAGCAAGTAATCAATTTTGTGTAAACCCCTAAGCAAGTATTTTTGATACCCTAAGCAAGTAATCATTTTTTTGTAAACCACTAAGCAGGTTATAACTATATATGATATCCTAAGCAAATAATCTTTTTTTTTTTAAACCCCTATTAAAAGCAAGTTATAACTATTTTTGATACCCTAAGCAAGTAAGCTGAGTTTTTGAGACCCTAAACGAGTAATTCATCTTTTTGAGACCCTAAACGAGTAATTCATCAGCCTAAAAAAGATACCCTTTTCCTGATTTTGGGTGATTTTGAGACCCTAAACGAGATACTCGAGTATCTCGCCTGATTGTAAAAAAACACCCTAATTACTCGTTTTCTTGGTCACGCATGATACCCCCCTTTCAATGAGGACAGACCCCCCCCCCCCCGGGAGATCGAAATCCTCCATCATCTACTCACTGCGATAAATGACTTCAGACGATAAAAAAAATCTTGCTTTGATATCCCCTTTGATTTCCACCCACCCCGCGTTTTCGTTCGATAACCTCAATCAAATATTCATGGTTAGTTATTTCAGATCTAATAAATCGTTACATTATTAATGGCGACGGAGAAAGACCACCGTCTTGAAAGGTTGAAATTTAGATGCTTAAAACACCATTCATGCTTCATTAAAAAGTAGGAATGAATAGTTCGCATTTAACGACCTATTTAAAAGTATAATACGTATGACCGTCAAAACGACACTTTTTACTGTATTATTCTTTATGTTAACAGAAGTTGAAAGATAAGTTCAAGTAATAGTGTATTGGGCTGGTTTTTAAACTTCCATAATTATATTAAATGATAATAATATAATATTTTGATATTCGTAATTCAGACAGATACACATCTGCGCAATAATAATAGTTTATGGTTATTCTGAATGTAATATTATATTGTATACATTATTATAATTTGTATTTCTTTATGTATCCATTTATCCGTGTAAAAATACAAGAAATTAACTGTATGACTGACTAATCATCATACTATACTCCACTTCTAGTACATTTACATCAACGTTTACACAGTTTAAATCATAACATCATGAAACTAACTTTTAAGTGAATGACCGAGTTCCCTATTCAAGTACAAATACATGTTAATTGTTACATTATATGTTTTGGAAAAAAAAGGGAAATCAAATAAAACATGAAGTACATCCGCCACCGAAACAAAGTGTTATTGTTCAACTGATAAGTACAAATGTATATTATATACATGTGAATGAATTATTATGTATAATTAGTTTTCAAGACCTCTGAATTTCAAGCACGTGAAATATTATTACGTAATATAATTATAGGACCATTAAAAACTCTATTATTACTAAACATCTGTACACAATAAGTAAGTTTTTACAGCGCTGCAGATCATTCATAATAATTTAATGTCCGTCTTGATACTTCTCAACATTCTCCCATAAAGCCTCTATACTACGTAAAAGAAACTGCCTGCTTTGGAAAACGTTTCTGTTTTGCATTTCATAATTACAAAAATGTATTTCAAGTGATACAAGGGGGAAATGACAAAGCCTATCGGATATCACTCATGGATACTCAAGGATACGGCCTTGGTAAAGATATAAAATAACAGGGAAAAGGGGAAAAACAATGTCAGTTATCAGAATTTTATAATGAAAACAAAAATATTGCATACGTTCTGCAGACAATTTGACCATCCCTCATAGTCATAGCCAATCGATTCAAAATCGCTCCAGACAATGAATACAGATCGAAAATAATGACAAAAATTATCTTGGCCGCTTGCAGACGAATATGAAATCCGGCAATATTCCAGCGCGGAGTCGATTTGCCGATTAATTGGAAATATATTTCCTATATTTTCTCCCAATTCTCTGGGATCTAGTTTGGCGGTATATCGGGAGTGAATAGTACTCGTAGTACTCCGCGAGTCGAAATGCTGAGAGACAAAGAAACACATAAGAGTTTGATGAACCGTACGGAAATTAGTCCTATATGAATTGCTTTCCCGAGTAATTCCTGATAGAACGTTGTATTGAAAGAGAATGAAAGAGATAGAGAAGAAATATTATATCTAATTACAAAAAATGTGTAATAAAACAATTAGGGAGAGAGAGAGAGAGAGAGATGGGGAGAGAAGTAGAGAATAATGCAGAGGCAGCAGGGGCAAAGGTATCGAGTCCGCAGGGACAGGGGTTACACTGTTACAACGCTGTGTAAACAAATTCAACAACTTGTTGAAATTTTTCAACAACCGCTGTTTGACATATGAACCATCCAACTGTTGTTGAAAGCATTCAACAACCCCAGTTGTTTAAAGTTCACACAATTAATTGAATAAGTTGAATAAGTTGAATAAATTTCAACAACCCTGTTGTTGAAATAGCAAATACAAAAAAGACATAACGGCAAGGTCGGAATCGAACCGAGGATCTTTAGGTTATAAGCCTCACTCTCTATCGACTGCGCTATCTCGGTTCGCTTGGTTTGCAACGGGACAAAAGGGGTTTTGACGCGGTGATTTTACGGTCGAAACTATCACGTGATTTAACACGTGTCATCAACGCTTGAACAATGGCCGCTTCACGCAACCCTTCTTTATAGAGTACAGAAGCCATGACGTCATAAAAACACTTTTTTAGAATTTTAAATTTTGGACTTCATTTTCAGAAAGAGCATAACAAATAATGTCCAAATACCAAAAATCAAAGGAAAAGGTTACGTATTTGCTGAGATGTGCCCATCCGAATGAATTTTACTTCAATGGGCAATCAGTGTTATAGTGCACTGGTTCCTAACTTTAGGAACCAGTGCACTATAACACTGATTGCCCATTGACAACAAAAATCATTCGGATGGGCATATCTCAGCCAATACGTAACCTATTCCTTTGATTTTCGGTATTTGGACATTATTTGTTATGCTTTTTCTGAAAATGAAGTCCAAATTTGAAAATTCTAAAAAAAATGTTTATGACATCATTTATGACATCACACTTCACCACTCTATTCAACTTATCATGCTACACCTAAAGTTGTATGAAAAGATTTAACAACCATTTTTACACAGCGTTTTAACAGTGTAGAAACAGAGGGATATAGTATATAGAATATAATTCCTAATGAGAAATAGAGAGCTAGGGAGAGGGGATAGAAAATGAGAGGGAGGAAGAAAGGCAGAGAGAAAGAAAATAAGAACATATATAATGAATGTATATATAGTAAAACAATGTGTTCACCATCGTATATGGTATTATAAAGGGCTTATGATTGAAGAAAAAATCAAACAGTTCTTTCGTTCATTCAAAAGAGGTTAAATTTAAATGTTAATGATTTTTGGAGCATGAAATTACTTCCGTAACCTGTTTGCAAACAGCTTAATTGATCGTCCCTTTAAGCGTTTTATTAAATTGCAGCAATTTAGCTAAACAAATGGTCATGTTCAGTGAAAAAGAAGGGGAACTGAATATTCCCAAGCTTGTCAAAAAAGCAGAAACCCGTTTGAATGTGTTGTGTTCGTTTGTACGTACATGTATGTAGGTGTGTGTGTGTGTGTGTGCGTTAACAAAGTTGAATTATGTTTCATCTCTCCTTGTTGTTCCCGTATGGGTTTATATATAAGTGGAGAAAATATCGTTTGATTTTATATGGGGAGGGAAAGATCGTATAAAAAGAAAAATTATGTATCAAAATTATAATTATGGTGGAGTAAAAATGATTAATTTTGAAATATTTGTTAGAACGCAGCGGATAATGTGGGTTAAACGACTATTATATGGAGAAAGAAATTTGGGATGGAAGTTATTTTTATTTTTTTATTTTTATTTTTATTTATTTATTTATTTATTTTTTTGGATTATTCTTTAAGTTCAGTAGGAGGAAGGTTCATTTTTTATGTGATTATGAAATGTCAAAGATGAAGTTTATGTTGAAGATTCCACCTTATTATTTGGAAATGTTGAAAGCTTGGAAAGAGATTGATAATTTAAGGCATGAATCCAATTATATTTAATAATAGGAACATATGTATAACAAAAAATAAGATGGTATTTGATAAAGAATTATTAGAACGAGGGATAGTTATGTTGAACCATATAATGGATAATGGACATGTTAAACCCGTTGCATATTTTTTGAATTTTGGTATAAGAAGTGAGAATTTACTTACAATAATTGATATATATCATGCGATTCCGAGGGATTGGAAAAATGATTTAGGTTTGATACGATTTTGTGAGGTAGACTTAATAAATTATGATATTAATTTATATCTTTTGGATAAAAATGTAAGTTTTAAGGATGTACCATCTAGAAAAATATATGATTATTTTATTAGAGAATTACAAAAGTCATATGTTTTACAGATAAGAGATGGACAAAATGATTTTAATTTTATGGATAAAGAAATGTATGAATGTTTTTTAAAACCAAGAATAACATTAATTATTGGGAAACAGAGAGAGTTTCAATTTAAGTTATTGCATGGGGCAATATACACTAAAGATCATTTATTTAGATTTGGATTTGTTGAAGATAATTTGTGTTCGTACTGTAAACGGGAAAGGGAAACATATTCGCATATATTTTTATTTTGTTTAAATGTAAAAGTGATATGGAAAGCCTTGATACAACGTTTTAAGTTAGATGAAATAAAGGATTTAAAGTGGCGGGATATATTTGTTGGTTTATTAGGTAATTCAAATAGAATAAAATGCTGTAATACCATTATTTTTATGGTAAAATATATTTTATTTGTATTAAGAAAAGAGGGTGTTCTACCAAATATTGATACAATTCAGAAACTGTTATTAGATTATAAGGACCAGGAAAAGGGAATAGCAACTAAAATGGGGAAATTAGGATTACATTTACAAAAATGGGAAACTGTAAAATTAGAATAATATTGACATGAACTCTTCAAACGCGATGTTTCTCCCGTGAGCTTGTAACATTTAAAAAGAATTGATTTAAGTATGTATTTGGTAAAAAAAATTTTTTTAAATGTGAGCAGATTTCCAGGGCAGGGAGGAGAGGGTGAGTGTGCAAGGGGGTGGGGGAGGGGGCGGTGGGTGGGGGCGGTGGGGAAGGGAGAAGTAGCATGTCTTACTTCTTTTTATCTTTTGTTAAATCTCCATTGTGTTTAATTTTTGCATTACACTTGATTTGTACACTGTAAACTGGTATTATTTAAAATGTTATTCAATTGTAAATGTCATGTTAATTTGGAGAAATAAAAATCATTTAAAAAAAAAAAAAAAAAAGTGCGTGTGTGTGTCTTACAAAAATAGGAAACAGTTAAATTATAATAAGATTTAATTTGTAAGGCAGTTTAGAATAAAACCTTTATATACGATATTTCTCCCGTGAGCTTGTCACATTCAACAGTATTGATAATTATGTATTTGTAAAAAATTATTTCTAAAGGAATCTGAGCAGATTACTGACCAGGTGTGAGCGAGTGAGTGTGCAGGGGGTGGGGTGGGGACGGGGGGGGGGGGGGGGGGGTGGGGGAGGGGGAAGGGGTAGATGGTTTTTGTTTTGTTTTGTTTTTTCTTCTTTTTATCATAGCTTAAAAACCTCCAATTATCATTATTTGTTTGTAGTTCATAATTATGTGATGTAAGATTTGTAATTGTTTTATGAATGTATAGGTAATTATTTATACTTTCTTTCTTCATAATTGTAATTTGTTCTATTCTCTGTTTAAGATGTTCACATTGGACATATTTTGTGTATGTATATTGAATTGTAAATGTTTTAATTTGGAGGAATAAAAAAATCACTTAAAACAAATTAAAAAAAAGTGTGTGTGTGTGTGTGTGTGTGTGTGTGTGCGTGCGTGTGTGTGGGTGTGTGTGTGTGTGTGTGTGTGTGTGTGTGTGTGTGTGTGTGTGTGTGTGTGTGTGTGTGTGTGTGTGTGTGTGTGTGCTCATGTGTGTGATTGTTTTTGCGTCTACGTTTGTGTTGATGTTAAAAAAATAATATCTCTAATAATGCACGGGTTCCTCTTTGAACTATGCTCAAACCGTTGTTCAAACACTAAAAATAATGATGTAATGTGTTGCTTTATCAAATGAGTATAGTTGTATATAAATACAAGAAAAATAGCTCAACAATACTATTGTAGAGAAACTAAATCTGTACAATATCGGTTCTTTTATTGTCATAATCTCTTTACATTATATTTCCAGTATATACATTTAACACACTCTTACCATTACATAATACATCTGTTTATATGCTTGATGAAGTAAGTAAACAATACAACTCCGTGTAGTAGATTTGCACGTAACAGCGGGTTGTGCAAGATAATGAGTGGTATGTATACGCACTAATTAATGCTATATTATAATGGCATCTTAAAAATGTCAGATAAACGTCTGTGATCCAGTAAGCAAGATAATGCTTTATGATAATCATAAGTACTTGTTCTGCTTCTTACAATAGTGATATGGAGGACAATGTTCAATAAGACTACATGCTATTATAGAAATAAATATTACTCTTTATAATGGTTATTGCAAAATCCAAGAATATTTGTTTGTATTTACTAATGTATTTCCTGTTTGGTAACCACGTTGTTTTCCTTTTAAGATTGTGCATACTAAATCATAGCTTTCAAACAACTCATTTGGTTGTATAATCGGAATGTCCTCGCCCAATATGAATCCTTTAAAATGTCCTTATATTGTGTTATAGCTGCAGATATACTACATAATATGAGGATATATATCATATGTTATAAGCTGCAATGGAATGTGATATCTATGAACATAAAACAATGTACCATAATAAAACTGTACCATTTGTATCAAATATCAATATTATGTTACGGCTGCATTGTTTCGTATACTATACTAAACTCAAACGTTTCTATATATACGTGTCAACTTTTATTATGTATAGTTGACCTGCATAATATGCAAATTATTCAAGTATTGTTTTTATAGCATAAACAATATTCAACCAAATTTAACTTATTATTTTCTTTAATTGAGGAATGTGTGTATCTTCCAATTTGAAACATTATCAATTTGTTTTGTCATTATTTTTAAGTGCCCATGCAATGAACACCCAGAGCTATAATCTCAATTGGTAATAAAGAAATCCAACTTTGGACTTATATAAAGACTCGCCTTTTTGGTATATAATATGATATTATAATAATTACCACCGAGTTACCATTGTGAATTACAATTGAGAATGTTTTTTTTCTTCTTCATCTTATTAATGTAAATGTGTTAGCAGAATTTTAAAACTAGAATACATACTGTTCCTTCGAAATTGCATAACACAGGGCGTTGTGTGTGTGTGTAGCCTATACAATGGCCATACATACTTCCCTGTAATACTTCATGTAAATGGAAACAAGGAAACATTTTTACATTGTGGTAAACTATTCTCAATAAATACTAACTTCTCTAAGAATGAGCCATACGTATTGCGCATTCTCATATCTTAATATCAGTTGTACAATTTTGATATGTTTGTTCTATGCGACACTAAATGATGTTGGAAATGAAAAATAAATAAATGAAAACAAAAACAAAAGTTGCGGGGTTATTGTCTTATATGAAAGAAAATGTCATTTAATAGCATGCCTGACAAAAATAGGGCTTGAAATCTCTTTTTCGTGGAGTTATAGACCTAAATCTAATAAACCATCGTCCAACGGTTAATTGTGCAGTATACGTATATTCACCCGTCGAGAAAGTTCGCTCACGGATTCCAAGAAGTGCCACAGCGCTATGCGTGACCCTTATGTGACCCGCGCTAGCTACGTGACCCGCGCATACATAACAATAGGTGAGCGATTACTAAGCAAAATAACCAAACCTCGCTTAATCTGGCTACATGTAATGATATATTCTTCATTTTTGAGATCTTTTTCCGTGACATACCTTTACAAATGTCGGCTTCACAATACCTTTACAAGAATAAGTACAATATTGTTGTAATATTATGCTAAATCAGTTAAACTCCTTTATTGACCGATATATAGTTTGATGGAGGGACGCATTCGTTTTTAGCTCATCCGGCCCGATCGTTAATTTCATCAACACCATCGACCAAATGTCATTGTTTTTTGTTTGATTGGGTAGAACATTCTTTTTCCAACAAAATGATACCATGAGCATTGATTTTGGGTAAGGCGTTTGGATCCTAGGGCCATATTTCTGAGGCAATGTCGTTTCCTAAATTTGCTACTTTTTCGTCTCCAGCGATCCTCTGAACATTGATACATTCTCGCCCCACGGCCTGCCATAGAATTAGCTGTACAGAAGAACTGCATGACTGCTCTCCCTTTGTAAGGAAGACAATGTGAGCCATTCTTATGTACAGCTAATTCTACGGCAGGCCGTGGGGCGAGAATGTCTCAGTGTTCCGAGGATCGCTGGAGACGATAAAGTAGAACATTTAGGAAACGACATTGCCTCAAAAAAATGGCCCTAGGATCCAAACGCCTTACCCAAAATCAATGCTCATGGTATCATTTTGTTGGAAAAAGAATGTTCTACCCGATCAAACAAAAAACAATGACATTTGGTCGATAGTGTTGATGAAATTAACGATCGTAGGTGTTGCATCCTTTCTGGGCCACCCTGTATAGGAGCTATGTGGACATCGCATGGTGCGCACCAATTATTCCATCTTGATTCCTTCTAAAAAAGTACAGCCGAGTCAAAGGCGGAACTACGGGGGCTTCCGTTTAGTCGTATGGGGCGTAACGAGGCGAAAGTAGGTGACAAACTCCATCATGTTAGACAGTTGGTTAAAATAGTGGATTTAAAACAAGATAATCATTTTTTTAGGTTGACGCGATAGCCAAAAGTGGTCTATGACGACTTGCACGAACTAAACCTCGTTAAAATACAGATAGGTTCATAGCGGTGCATGCGCACAGACATGCGATAGGAAGACGGAAGACTTTTCCACATGTGCCCAATGGAGCATGGCGAAGTGAGTCTGATGATCACTGACCTCTGAATAAATGGATATCAGGGGCAATATAATGCATAGGTGTGAACAATTTAAACTAGATGCTCTCTTGGGTTTTAGATTTTCCCTACGCAACAATGCCTAAATATCCACATGCAATATTGCCTGAATACCTCACCTAACGTTTCACTTCAATTCGCAATTATACAACGGCAGAAGTTCAAGGCGGTGTGGAGACAGTATCCTAATCCTCGTTCCAGGTGTGTTCACCGGTATGTAACGAGATGGAGGTGATGGTGGTTACTAGAAATCGCCTGTACTAAGATCTCTGCCATTGATCTACATTATCAATGGATAAGGTATATCAACCTGATGAGTGAAGGGTTGCCATCATCCAGGTGTTCCCCAAAAAGATGTAAATGTGATGATTTTCAATTTTTCAATTTATTCATATTTCCAACAAAAAATTACAAATCAATTATAATCATTTACAAAAATTAAGGTATACATATTGGAAACAAGCAGTGTTTGTACAATAGTGATCGACCTCTCAAATAATAGTTTGGAATAATGATTAATTAAATTAAGAACTATAAATAGGGGAAAAAAGGGATGCCAACAGAGACGAAAATGGGACAAAAGAGAACTTTACATGGCAAAGATAGGAGAAGACGGACACAATACAAAAAATTAGACACTGACAAAAAAAAAGAAGTGAGAGATCTGGGGTACAAAAGATAGTAAGGATGAGCTACATGCATGTGGGGTTCAGAAGAAGATGAGGAAGAAGAGTTGTGCATTAGAAAGGAGATATACATGAGAGGGCACAATATAACATATCAAATTACATGTTGAGTCAGCGAGTAAAAAAAAGACCTTGTTTAACAAAAATTTAACAAAAGAAAGGAAGACAGAAGGACGGTGAAATAATAAATGGGCGATCTAATTCAACGATGTTCATACGATTGCCTGTAATAAAAAATAAAAAAAATCTTTAAAATATTATTAAATGGAGCATTTTTAAAACTTCATTACTTAAATTATTCCATATTTTCGGGCCTTCATATATAAATGTATTTTTAGCTAATATGGTCCGCAAGAGATGATTATCAATTCTACTTGAATGGAAATTTATCAGAGAAAGAAAATAAAAACATTATGTTTGGGTTCGATTTGATATTGAATGCTAATTGAACATACCAGAATGACCTTTACAAAAAAAAGCAACTTGATTCATTATTTTCTCTTCTGGTCACTAATACTAGTCCCAGTATAGCCCATTGGCTCTGGCACAGCACTTTACGTCTTCAAGGTCAGAGCCGACTCGACCCGAACCGACCTGCTGCGACTTGTTTTCAGTCAGGCTAGAGTCGGGCTCGATCCGTCGGACCCAATTCAACATGTTGATTTGTCCCGATTGGCTTCCGATTAGCTTGCGACTGGCTTGCGACTGGATTGCGACTGGCTTGTTACTGGACAAATCTGAGTCGTGGGGCAACGCAACTGAGCCGATCCGACTGAAAAACCAGACGGATCTGTGTGCGGAGGGCTTTAGAGTCGGGCCCGATCCGTCGGACCCATTCAACATGTTGATTTGCCCCGATTGGCTTCCGATTAGCTTGCGACTGGCTTGCGACTGGACAATCTGAGTCGTGGGGCAACTCAAACTGAGCCGATCCGACTGAAAACCAGTCGGATCGGGTCAAGTCGGCTCTGTGTGGGTTTGGCGTTGGGCTTTAAGCCCGGCGCAGACAGAGCCGGACCGACCCGATCCGACTGGTTTTCAGCCTGATTAACTCGGTATATGCGTTGCCTCAGGACTCCGGTTTTGCCAGTCAAGAGCCAGTCGGAGGTCATTCGAGGCCGATTCAACATGTTGGATCGGCTCCGACTGAGTGAAACTGACTCTAGCTTGACTGAAAACCAGTCGGATCGGGTTGAGTCGGCTCTGTCTGCGCCGGGCTTTAGGTGTATGGCTCTGGCCGAAGTGGACATACTAGTATGACTAGGCAGTTTGTTCATTTCTCAAAACCCTTTAACCATTTATTTACATGAGAAAATACACAAATACATATTAAGATGGCCGCACATGCAGTAACGTCAGTAACTTAGTTCACAACCAAATCCGCGAGGGATCTATTTACATTATCTAGCATTTTATTTCGTTAGGACGCAACAGTAAAGCTATAGCCCTCTTTTTTAATTCAGAAATACGTATAATGGTTAATTATTATTATTAACATGTCTCCACACCCCTGGTATTTTTTGTGTCTCTTTTCAAACCACACTTTGGCCCAGTCATCCAGCTCTGTGCAGGGACGCAATTATTGTTCTGATATTAACACACTAATACTGGTCTTGATAATTATCGATTTCTAATTATCGAATTCGATTCATTGTGTTGAATCGGCCCCAACTGGAATCCGACTGTCTCTCGACTGGCAAAATGTGTGTCGCGAGGCACTGAAAACTGAGCCGATCCGAATGAAAACCAGTCGAATCGGGTCGAGTCGGCTCTGTCTGCAGAGGGCTTATTGACTGTTCAATGAACATCTATACTCATAATGATTTCTGTGTACTACCCATCAGAGATTTGGGATCAGATCATCAGTCATAAACCGGAAGGGAAAACCCCCTTTTCTCCCCTTTTCTCCTGTTTATGACGAAAATTTTAAGTCCATAATTATATCATAATACCCTTTCGAATGGTATTATGATTTGTTCTAAAATGTTTGCAGACATTGTCTATAGGTAGCGGTTCCCTAGTGAACAAAAAATTTTAAAAAATAGAATGTGGACGCAAGAATATTCATTTAACAATGTGTAGTGTGAACTTTTATAATATGAACAGACAACTTGATCTCTACTCGGTATTTTTGTCCTCTTTTCCTACCCGAGACTTGGAGTCAGCTGTACCACCGATAACGTAGAAATCGTGATTTCGAATCTTATGAATCGATGGATTGACCTCGGCTTATGTTGGCTTATACTGAAACAAAATCTGACTTTATGCCACATGGATTGCAGTCGATTGATTTAGGCAGTTTGTGTTTACCGGGAAAATGTAATCAGCTGTCCCAGACTTATCAGAGAAGATCCCTTTTCAACATCGTGTTGTCTCTTTGCGTTTGTTCATCAAATTGGAAAATTGGCAAGAGTTGGTATCAAACACGTGGTTTTTCCCGCGGTTATCCTAAGGAACGACCGATGATGAAGATGAGAAATGATGGGCGCTGTCATCGATAATGATACTTGAATAGCACTGCCTCTATAGTCTATAGTTCAGAGGCATAAGAAGTGACTCTGAAAACCTTATATTTGCCTCAACCCAGTAAAAAAAAACAACAACACACATTTAAATGTTTGAGATAAATATAGCTTGCTCTTCCTTTTGCCCGTTGTTTGGTTTCACGGTGTCCTCATATGGTCGAGCGAATTTCCGTGACTATCTCATCAATTCTGATCAATTATATTGTTTGAACTTTGGGAAGGCTAGCAACGTTGTAAACATAACTATTAAAGCTTGGAAGAATTTCAATATAAATCTCTAATTTCACAACATTGAAATAGTTAATATAAACACGCATATAAATTTTGTCCATTACTAAGTATTTTCATATTTGTTGATTAATCAACTCAGATAAATTCTAATTTCTCGATCACATTGTAAATTTTGCCTAGCTCATATATTATCAAGTACATTCACCAAGCCCACACTCTGTGCAGAGCATCTGGAGACTATGACACCTGTAGAAAATCTGAGGGGCAAGGGAAATACTTCTCCACCACCTTCAACATCGTAAGAGCGCTTAGCCCACTAACGACCAGCACATTGTTGGTGAAAATTAATAAAGAAATACATTAAAACTATTTTGCCATTTGGGCTTCGGTTACATACTCTCTCTTTGGTAACATTATCCCTCTCCCCGTGAGATTCATCCTGTTTATTATACTGTCTGCTACCTTTTTAAAGAACCTATAAAACATATGTGGCTTATTGCCTGCAAACCCCCCCCCCCCCCTTTACGTCGGGGGAGCTCTTTGCCCCTTTGTGGGCGAAATTAATGATAAAATGCAACCATTCAACCTTTCATCCCTAGCTCCAGCTGATTCCATATCAGGTTACATTGCACCCCCCCCCCCCCCATGTGAATTGATCCTATAGTTATGCCACTGTCTCACACCTTGTAAGAAATATAAAACCATCGTATAAATTATTCATAGTAACTTCCGTTCGTCAACTCTCTTGGCATAATGTTTTTAACCGACACAAATTATGCATAATTCATAGTTTAATTGCGACAAAACCAGTGACGTGTATCGACTTGGCGCGATTAGAAGAGTATAGAGCCCGAGATCGGTCAAGGGTATACAAAATATGATACTGATATTGATGGTGTATTAAAAGGCCCTGTCCGCTGAACAAGAACAGCACTTTTTATATGCCGGGTCGCTTAGAACTTGAATTTATTGACGATTCTTTACCATCTTGCTCTAAATAAGCTCCGCCCTACTTGAGTATTAACGACACACCAACATACTCCTACGATACCACCAATATGTTGAGACGACATCGCAGCGTTGTTGCAAGATACCGTCAACACTGTTAAAACGCTGTGTAAACAAATTCAACAACGTGTTGAACATTTTCAACAACCGCTGTTTAACATATGAACCATCCAACTGTTGTTGAAAATATTCAACAACCCCAGTTGATTAAAATCTACACAACTGTTGTTTTAATTTTTTCAACAACTGTTGTTTAGAATACATTTCAACAACCCTGTTGTTGAAATAGCAAATACAAAAAGGATTGTACTAAAAAGCGGTAAGGTCGGAATCGAACCGGGGGTCTTTGGGTTATAAGTCTAACACGCTACTGACTGCGCTAAATCGGTTCGCTTGGTCTGCTGGGAGTTTTGTCGCGGTGATTTTGCGGTCGAAACTATCACGTGATTTAACACTTGTCAACAACGCTTGAACAATGGCCGCTTTACACAACCCTTCTTTCTACAACTATTCATGCTACACCTAAAGTTGTATACAAATATTCAACAACCATTTTTACACAGCGTTTTTTTACACAGCGTTTTAACAGTGAAGAACTCACCAAGAGCTAATAAGACTTCACTTTTTTATAAGCACTGACAATTACCAGTAATCGTAATCAATTAGCTGCGATGCTGTTATGACATGGCCAAGACATTTCACGATGCACCAAGATTTCACTAAGACCGATAATTAGCCCTTAAAGGGGGCCACCAGGCAAAGAACAACACATTATTATATGTTTTGGTACCGTTTTGTGATATCAAATAGATACCCAACATTTTGCAAAGGGTTGTGTAATTCATAAACAAAGCAATTAATTTCCACCACTTACGGAACCACTGCTATTTCCTGGTTCCATACGGGCCAACCATTTGCGAGTGCGCCAATGCTATTCACGCGCACGTTTGAATGCAACTAATGAGCAATTATATCATGATTACGCTCATCATTGTTCAATTTAGTTGTGGTTGTTGACGTGAAATATCTATTGTCAGCAATACTGAATCTTATCAAATTGTTTTTAACGTATGGGCTAATAATTATGCTCCGCTAGGAGTTAAGTTGGTGCGCACGATAATTGTGCGGGTTTGAACTAGTGTACCCAATGATCATATTAATGCGCCCCTGAAAAGGCAACAGTCATGACATTCTATGCATGCTATATATTATTATATAATTATTTTAACGTGTCACAAAGTTTTTATTATGGGCGTAAGGGTGAATTTGATCGGTGTGTTGGAAGGCTTCCGTCCAAATTATCATCTTTCTTGTATTTTTCACCTGACAAAGAAAAAAAGAAAGGGTGTTTAACACCTACCTTCTGGAGAGAAAAAATAGATGAACATTGTATAGTTTTTACCGAAGATACGAAATTTTGATCCGAATGAGAGGTAATTTTATCCAAGAAATACTCGTTTTTGCTGAAATATTGCCTTTTTCAAAACAGGGGCCGATGGTGGGTGTGGATTAATGCATTATTGTTTCGTGACTATTCTTAACTAACTTAATGGCTTCTTCTTCTGGTCGGTGGGTTCTTGTGGCGTCTTTATACGGGTTTGTGACTCGTCGTAACGGTCCATGGCGACTTCGTGCTGGCTCTTAACCGGACCCCCCCCCCCCCCCCCCCCCCCACCCGCCCTTTTTGTTTTACTCCGCGATTTACCAAGACTTCTCAATAAATATATATTCTATGTGTATTATGTATAAGTGTATAGCTGATCCACATGCAGTATCACCCTTACAACCAATTCGTGTATCCAGCCGTTTGATCAGCGATTGTCCAGGTTGAGTCGTCCTATGATGGCGCCCTTCATCATAGCTGTTTTATCTACATGGATGGTAGCATCCCGTGTAATCATGTGACAGGGACGATTTTCCTGCAATGGGGATTTTAGACTAAAAATAGATTTGAAGTTCATAAATATAAATGTTGGGGACGATGTATAATAGGTTTCATATATTGCGAATCAGAATCATTAGCATATCTGCGTTTCTTTATTTTCAAAGCAGCGTGTACTTCAAGGCATTTTGTCATTGTCTTGGATGACAACATCGCTGTGGTTGAATTCTATCACAAGTTTCGTGTTATCGATGGTTGGTTTGGTGATAAAAGAGCTTAGGCTTCAAACTTAAAAGGAAAAGGGAAATATTCTTGGACCGTTGAAATAAAAGCCCTTCATGTAATACTCTATATAAGCAAACTTCTTTTTCCTCCAAAATTTGAGATCGCCTTAAACAAAATTATTACAACATTTGGAACGTTATTATGAGTGACAACAAAAATTAATACTCATTTATTTACTCACATTTATGCACACGATTAGCTCTATTTTTCAATTACATAATGATAACCAGTACAGAAATTATCAAATGTCAAAATTGTTTAATAGAGTTCAATGTTCAATGTTCAATGTTCAATTTTATTTCATTTTCAATATATTTTTATATATTTACAATGAATAAGTCACAACATATTTGAAATTATAAAAAATAAATTATAAACATTGTCAATCAAAATTTATGTTTATATAATTATTAATTAAGATACAATGACATTTTGAAATTTTGGAATAATCATGTCATATAAGCGGAATCAGAAAGTAAATGAATGTTGCTGTACGTTTATATTTCAAGTGAAAATGGAGGGATCCACTAAAAAGCATGGCTTGTAGAATGTGGAATCCCTCAAAAATTAATGTTTTACAAAATAATGAAAGTATCAAATACGGAAAAAATACGGAAAAAATGCGGAAAAAATCAAATAACAAACAAACAAACAAGATAGCAAATATACAGTGTAGTATTATAAAGAATGTAATTATTACAAATCTGTTTGATAAGGATTCAAAATAATGTTGTGCCTACGGAGACTACTAAAGAGAACACGTATGAAAGAATAAGACGCAGTGTGGAAGCATACTTGGACAAGATAATGCTGTACAAAAGATAATGAAACATAGAAAGTACGAATGGAATGAGAGGGTATGGCCCTGCAAGATTAAAAGATAATGTATAAAATAAAAACTTCATAAAAATTAAAAGAATAAGAAATATTATTTCATTAAAATAACGGCGCAATTTCCAGAATAAGCAACAATAATAAATAGTTCTTTACGATGACCCTTTTTCATTACCAAAAACTAAGTTAACTGTTACCATAACGTTGTAATAAATTAAATTTTTAGTTTTCTTTTGAAAGAATTAAGTGAAGGTACATTTTTCATACCTATATCAAGAGTGTTCCAAAACTCCTAGTACAAAATATAATTATATTAATATGTACAGGGTTTATATACTACTGATAGGCTATGACATATATTTCGTATATTACAGCAATTATAGAAAATAACAGGATGAATTTGATATTATCAGTGGATGGAAGCCCGCGTGTTATTGGCAATTTTGAAAAGAAAAAAAAAAATCAGTGAAATACATGTATCTATTTAAAAAAAGAAGAAGAACAAAACAAGGAAATGCACATGTTTTTGTCTGTATTGCCAGAATTTATGTAAACATACTGAAAGGGAAGCTACATGCTGGCTTTTTGCACTTCTAGTCGTTTATTTCCACTTGGGTATCACTCATATAAATTGATATAATCAATGGTTGAGACCACGCATCGCTGCCCACTGGATGTTGCCATGTTTTGAACAGTTCAAATCCAAATGACGTTGCATATGGACTCGATCGCTGTTGTTGCCTCCGCTGCTATGTCAGTGGTTACGTAACCCGCTTTTGTCGAGTCCCGTGGGCAGTATAATGGCAGAGAAGATTGGTTGCAAAAATATTATTTTCATTATCATTGATACTCGTGAAATGTGACTAGTATAGGATTTACGTTCGCGAAAATGCCACTATTTAGCTTCCCGTTAATTCAACTGACGTTCTTCCAAATCATGTATACAGCCTCTAAATGGAAGGGAATTGCGGAGTTCTCCAGTTGCTCCCTGTTCTTGGTACGCTACTGACTTGCATAATTATGTTTAACAATAATTATGTGTATAATTATATATACATGTACAATCATTTCCAGTTGTTACATACAATCTATAAGGTATAGTATAACGCATTGATACAATATGTTTTGTTTAATACTAATTTATTTCAACATAATTAAAATACAATAAGGAATATCCATTCATAATACAATTTGTGAAATATGCCCGGTTTCTTTTACCGGCACATTGAAACTATTGACATATAATAAAATAATTGCACCTGGAAATTACACGTTCTCCTGAAAACGAAGAAATTATACGATTTTTTTTTTGTATAAATGCATATTTCTTCTTTTTATTAGAAGGCCGCTAATCTGTTCTAATCATATTAAATGATCTGTTCACAGATGACGGTTATAATCATAACTATCATTCTTCAGTTCGTTTAAAGCGAGTTTGTTTGATAAAGTGGTTTCCAATATGTATATCTCTATTTTGGTAAATTATTATAATTCATTTGTAATGTTTTGTTGGAAGCGAGAATAAATTGAATTGAATTAAATTGAATTGAATTGATAAGATATAGTTGTTTGATGTGAACACATTTATTTATACATGATAAAAAATACATTTTCTAGTACCTAAGCCGTTCAAGACTGTGTGATGCCTTTATATTATGACATGCATTCTTTATGGACCCCCCAGCAGGAGTATTTTCGGGACCAGTCCTGAATGCGTTTATTCGATTCGTTAATTAGCTTATTATTGTTAAAGGGATAGTTGAGTTCTGGTAAAGAGAGTACAGTTTTGGTCAAACTGAATTTTAGTAAACAAAACCTGCACCATTACATTACAAACTAACAGTAATAACTCCACCGTGCTCGAAAGGAATACAAAATTAAAAATGACTAAGTAAAAAGCCTGTTATCATTAAAAAAAGAACCGTTAAAACTCAAGAGGGCACTCTCTCAAAACTTAAATAAAATATTGTGCATGTGATGTTTTGTTGAAATAGTGATAGAGACATAATCAACAACTATTTAAAAACCTCTTTTGTAAATTTATGAAAAGAGGAAACATTTTAAAAAACATTTTAACGGCTGGATCAAAATTCTCTAATAATTGTGGGGCCCCACATTTATTACAAATTGTTATGTTTATGGATATTTCAGCCATTTCTGAACCGATTTTGATCAAATAAAGTTTATTCTGTCATTAAAATATGATGCTCTTTCAAATTTGACACTCAGTTTTTCATTATCTCACAACAAATCATTTTGTGTAGCGCCCTCTATTACACCAAAACTCAACTATCCCTTTAAGGCATTACTTTCATAATTATTATGCAATCAAGTTAAACACTGTCCCCGTCTTCCTAAACAAAAATTACCTGATTTAACGTCGCGTTGTCTGTCGTCAGATACGGTCAAAAGATTGTATTTGATTGTATCGTATATTGTAATAGTAGGTTCTAAAACAGTTACTGATTTTCACTCGGCCAGATTGGAGGCGGCTTCGAACTGGACCTTCATGCTGCTCTTACGTCGGTCTGCCAGCGTCGGTCTACCGTCTTGCATGCTCTCTGATCGTTTCACCTTCGCCTCTTTCTGTCGTTGCTTCGAATTGAACCCCATCACCTTGTGGAACTCTAGAAAAGGAAGGGAAAACTAAGTTTACATTAACTGAAATGATATTTTGAGACTTTTTCTTTCGGTCCCATATATCGGCCTACACTGCAAATTAGATGCGTGAACTTGTGTACCGTTGACCCACACAACTAGACAACTTTACACACTTATATAAAGTTGCAGTGCACATGCATGCTGCGTTCACGATGCCCGATCATGCTTGGAATAGCTAGAACGTTTCACTTTCGCGTGCGCCATCACCTTCAAACTGAATCGTTGTGTCGTTATTGAGATCGTGGTCTCCGAACATGTCGTCGATGTCCCTCACTGGGACATCGTCCTTTTCCAATTTCTTTTCCCCCAAATATCCCAATACGCAGCATGGTGTTATAAGTACTTAGGCCTTCAAAAATGTACCTCCCTTGATAATTTCGTTACCTAAAACGCAGGTCTAATCCAAAACAAAATTTCAACCTATTCTTTCTAGATTTTGCAATCTCCATATAATTAATACAGGACCCACCATGTTCCCGTGGGTAATGGTTAAATTAATATCGATATCTATCATTATCATCACCTTCGAAATGAATCGATCCGTCACCATCGAGGTCGAAGTCTGCCAGCATATCATCGATGTCCTCGCCTGGGACATCATCCTTCAGGAACTTGAGGACGGATCGAAGCTCTCCTGTCCTGTAAATAATGTAAAAAGAGGTCACTTCGAAATTTTGTATACATTGAACGACTTAGTACACTCTTAGAAAAAAAGGTGCGAATGGGGTTCTAACCTTGTCCCGTATTTGGAACCCTAAATGGTTCTCATATTTAGAACCTTTAATGTTCTATTTAAGTCAAGAAAAGTTCCTTTCAGCACCCAAAATGGATCGTAATAGTAAGATGGTTCTTTTCAGAACCTCATTATTAGCGAAAAGGGGTTCGTCATCCCCTGTTCTTACTATTACGAACCATTTTGCGTGCTGAAAGGAACCTTTCTTGACTTAAATAGGGTTCGAATACGGGACAAGGTTAAAACCCCATTCGCACCTTTTTTTTCTAAGAGTGTAAGATGGGACAGTAGATCTGTATATTGGAAAACACAACTCTATGGATGGGACCCATTTAGTTTTCCTTTAAAAAAACCCGTAGGTGAAGCTCTTTGCTTCTCAAGTAATTGATCCAGGGCTTATGATTGTGTGTGTGTAAACTCTATACCCCTGCAGGGGCGGATCTAGCTTTTTGCTAAGGGGGGGTTTGACCCAATGACGATGCGGAGCATCGTCCACGAGCCGCGAAGCGGCGATTTTTTTGTTATTTTGAACCCTTGTAATAAAGTGATGTCTTTTTTGCTAAGGGGGGTTTGACCCAATGACGATGCGGAGCATCGTCCACGAGCCGCGAAGCGGCGATTTTTTTTGGCTATTTTGAACCCCGTAAGTGATGTTTTCCACATCACATTTTCACTTTGCAGCCCAAGAGGGGGGGGGGGGGGGTTTAACCCCCCCCCCCCCCCGTAGATCCGCCACTGCCCTGTCTTTCCAACAACATTCCCAACATGACATTATCATGATAATAATTATGTTATGCTCCATTGTGACTTTTCGATTTTAAATATGCGGGTCGACATGGTACATGTCACATGACTTTAGGTTGGCTGTGTACGGTGTGTGTGTGTGTGTGTGTGTGTGCGTGTGTGCGTGTGTGCGTGTGTGCGTGTGTGCGTGTGTGCGTGTGTGCGTGTGTGCGTGTGTGCGTGTGTGTGTGTGTGTGTGTGTGCGTGTGTGCGTATGTGCGTGCATGTGTTTTTATGTATATGTGTGTGTGCGTGCGTGTGCGTATGTGTGTGTGTGTACGTGTGAGTGTGTGTTCGTACGTTTGTCAAGACTATCAGCCAAAGACTACAAAATCGACACTATACATGATTTGTGTAAACATGTATGTTCCTATAACATAAAGCTACGCATTGAGCGTTTCGTCAATCATAAAGTTATTATATGTTTTTGCAAATAACCAATAAGGACAAACACAAGGTCTAAATGCAAAAACCGATCAAACAAGTTTTTAAAAAATTAAGATAATTGCGATAAAACCTACTGAAAAACGATGAAAATTATGAGAAAATATGTGATACTTGTCATCATATCTCCACAAATATATAATGATATGCAATGAGTCTGGTATCATTCGAAAGTCAATATGTAGTGTTATGACTGTAGGTTTGTCTTTAAAATGACAAAATGTCGTTTATCTGTATTTTTTCTTCAAACGCTCACTTCATAATTCCTGTCTGCTCATTATCAAACACACCAAAGACATATTTGATCTCCTCCCCCTCATCATGGCGGATCTCGGATAGCACGTAGAGAAAATCAGTGAAGTCGATCCAAGATTCCATTTCTGTAAAACCGAAAATTAAATCATATTTAACAGTTTATTATCATAATATAACATAACAATCAAAATATAGTTATTATTTTTGACATTTGGTAACTTGTGTTTATGTAAAAAGGCATGGTAATGCAAAGCTTGCAACGTTTTTGGCAAACATTCAGGAAGTAAGACAAATTATATATGCAAATTATATATGATTGTAAAAAATGATGGTTATATTTCCTTCAAAACAGTCATTGAGATATTATGTAATAATTGTTGTTATTTTTTAAAGGAGTTCATTGTATATTCCATACCAAAGGAAAGTCATTGAATACCGTACTTGGAGCTTATAAGTTCAATCAGCTGTTTACCCGTAGGGTTCCCCCCCCCTTTTTTTTCATTCAAAGGATAATAATTTACTCGGTTATTGTGATTAAACAAAAAATAACGTATTCATAGTATATTCCATACCAAAGCTATATTGAATACTTCATGCACTTATTTTTCCATCTTTACATTTAAAAAAAAATTATTTACTGGGTTACTGCAATAACAAAAACGAATACAGTGTTTATTTTATATCCATTGAATGCTTGTAGTTGTTGATGAGTTAATTCAGCGATCTATCCATATAGGTTAATCCCCCTTTTTAACTCAAATAATAATCATTTACAAGGTGACTATGATAATAAAAAAAATTAAAAAAACAATCATATTAATTCGAAATTCTAAACCAAAGCCATTACATACTTGTAGTTTGTTGACGAGTTCATCAACGTTTTATCCGTATAGGGTTTTACCCCTTTTTTCACTCAAAGAATGATAATCTACCTGATTACTGTGCTAAAAGCAACCATGTTCAATTTAAATTACGTACCACAGCCATTGAATACTTGTATTTTGTTGATGAGTTCGATCAGAGTTTTATCCGTCGGGTTCTCCCCTACAGAGCGCAGCATCAGTCCCAGATTCTTCCTATGGATACGTCCTCTCTCCTCCGTGTCAAGGAGCTGAAAAGCTTTCCGGAAATCTGAAAGAATCAGATTAAAAAAACATCGACAACAATACTATTGACTTCAGGTTAATAATAATCCTATTAGATACTGTGCAATAAGTAGCAATAATCAAAATGACATAAACGTAACGTGTGTTGAACAAATTTGAGCAATACACGAGTGATTGTTAAAATAAACACAATGACAGTTGACTGGAGATTCGGGACCCAAACCCAACATGACTAGTCCCATGTTATCATATTCCTGTTGGTGCTATTTAGTGCACATGACTTTCTGCACATAATGTGTAATGTTGAAACAGTTTTGGTGTGAAAATAGTTACATTACCATTGCTAATGCCTACTTAATTTAAAGCCCACGTTCTGAGAAAAGGGACATTGTTTCGCATTATTTCAAGTAAGAAAATAAACATTAAAGTGATACCTGTAAAGTGTCAGATATTGCACAAAATGACACATGACGTGATTGTCCCATTAGCTTGTCTTCCACCATCGTGGTGATCAATTTTATCATTTTTGTTCCCGTATCGACCACATTCTTATCAGTTTATTCTCTCTACTCTCTGCTAATCCTCTGCTGAGACATTAGCGCCCAGGGTCTAGGGATAAAAAGTGCCAACCCTGATAAAATGTACTGGATGCAAGCTTGTGTGCTCAAAAATCACCACCGCTCCTCAGCCCTCCAGGAGCGGTATTCAGCTAGCGATAGAATTACCTAATGATTTGAGACTTCAATCCTATATCAATATCATTGTAAAATACAATTGAAAGATTTGTGAAAGTTTGAAAGAAAACGAACACTGTTTACCTAGTGAAAAAAAAACGAATATTGAGTTCATATTTTATCACCGAATACTGATGGTCTGCCATACATTTGTCGCAGTAATAATCATCCGGTAGAGATTCGCACCTGTGTATGTTTACAGACGTAGTACAGAATTCATGGAATTTGTGCTCGCTCGGCTCAAAGTTCAATCTCCGGAATGTTTCCCACGCGTGCTGCATCCGGACGTGTTAAGCTAGGACAATTGTACTTTTTATCAAAAGCGTTGATCAACGTTTTTCAAATAAAAGATTTCAATGATAATTATCTTCATACTAAAGGGACATTTGAAAAAATCAAACCCTATTTTATTCTTCTTTTACCATAAGCTAAACAACACGGTAGAAGAGAAACGAGGAAGCTCCAAGTAATTTTCGTGGAGTTAGACACTTTACAGGCATGACTTTAAAGGGATAGTTGAGTTCTGGTAAGGAGAGTACAGTTTTGGTGAAACCGAATTTTAGTAACTAAAACCTGCATCATTACATTACAAACTAATAGTTATAACTAGAAAGGAACACAAAATTACAAATGACGTAGTAAAGATCATGTTATCATTCAAAAAGAGCCGTTAAAACGTAAGAGGGCGCTCTCTAAACACTTATCGGTTTCAACCATTTTGAATAAAATATTGTGCATGTGATGTTTTGTTGAAATAGTGATTAGATAGATAAATAACCAACAACTATTTAAATACCTATTTTGTAACTTTTTTAAAAGAGGAAGCATTTTTTAGAATTTGTAACGGCTGGTTCAAAATTCTCTAATAAACCTGGGGTCCCAGCTTTATTACAAATTGTTATATTTATGGATATTCCAGCCGTCTCTGAACCGTTTTTGATCAAACAAAGATGATTTTATTATTTAAATATTATACTCTTTCAAATTTTACACTCAGTTTTTCATTACCTCACCAAAAAAAAAAGTAGTCTAGCGCCCTCTCTACCAAAACTCAACTATCCCTTTAATAAGGGTGTCACCTCCACATAGCGTACAACTTTGTAGTGTCAATCAGCGTTATATTTATTATCTTAGTCTGTATAACATATGTATTACGAAAAAGACTATTTCCCTAAGCTCTAAGTATGCATTTTTCTTCATTTTTATGATATTTGTTTCTGTACGATTATCATACTGTCTTCATATGTCTGTATTATTGATTAAAGCCCGTATATCTCCATATGATATTATCATCAGTAGTTGCAGTAGAAGTGGTGGTACGATGTAGTATATCAATCTTTATCATGATTTGTATTCGTTATCATTTTCATAATCATCATTTCAGATATGTTTTTTTTAATCATAATACATACCTTCGATTTCCTCCTCAGTAAACTTGTCAGCCTGTGTAAACAAAACAGTGATAGTAGTAATAACAATACTTATAGTAATACTACTACTACTACTATTACTACTACTACTACTACTACTACTACTACTACTACTACTACTACTACTACTACTACTACTACTACTACTACTACTACTACTAATACTAATCATCATAATCATAATCATAATCATAATTATGATAATAATAATATATAGTAACAATAATAATAATTATAATAATAATAATAACAATGATTACTGATACTAATACTTTCACACTCCTAAACATTGTCGTACATTTACCAAAGTGGTTTTTAAACAGTTTATGATGATTTTTCTATTGAATCATTGAAACATGGTTGAAATTGCCAGGTGTCTAGAGGGTGCCCTCTTAGGTCAACGGTTGCTTTTTGAATGAACACCAGTCTTCTTAACTTAGCCTTTTATATGCATTTCTATCATTTGAACATTGTTGAATGATATCTATGAGATTCCTATGATTAAGTATACGTTTTAGTTAATAGCATTTATTTTGACCAGAACTAGATAATGTAGCCTTCCTATGCATGAACACATAATTTAGCATGATGGTGAGTATTCAAATTATGACAACATGTTTCTGAAACCCTATTTTGTAGAACTTTTTGGTGGAATAAACTACTAGAAGTATTTTCTTTCGTATATTAGACATTATTTTTAGTGTTCAGGTGTTGGTTAACTAAACAAAAGTTGATATAAAATAATGAATGATTGAACAAAGAATTTCGTCGCCATAATCTCCATTTTGAATGCACCATGGTCGTCAACAATACATAAGCATATCGAACACAATACTTTTGTTACAACGCTCTGGTTTAGCTCGTGAAGGAGCAAACAACGTTGAAATGGAACAAGAAGTATATGCTTAACAAAATATCAATGTTATGAATTCACAATTATGTTATAATAAACAGATACATGATAATAAAGGTATTGAAAGTCCTATTAAAACTCACCATTTTTAAAAATGTTACGCCGTTGTCAACACAGTATACAGGAACGGGAAATCATAACATTACTCTTCTTCAAAAATGTTTTTTTTGTGCTTAATCCTGAATGTGATCCAGACCAAGTCAAGAGTAGAATGGATGTTGGTGTTTGTTGTTAAGTCTAAAACTTGTAGTTCTCGGTTCTATCACAGTATCTTAACAGGAGGCCCCGACGCCAGAAAAACAACACCAAAAACATACATTCAAAGTCATACCAGCATAAACTCTTCAACACTTCTTTGCTATAATTTTAACGACTATTATCTTGGGTCGAAACAATGAATGGTTAGTGCATTTCTACCATATAGAACTAACTACCAGCAAATATTCACTTTATACTAGCGTAGGGAGAATAATAACATACCGTATTGGGGGGGGGGGCAGATAGGGGGGGGGGGGCAGAGGGGTTAAGATATTACACATGTATGACGTGGGTGCAACATGAGCCAATTATTAATTTCTGTAGCAGGAGGAAACAGGGTGAAAACGGGGGTTGGGGCGGGGGGAGTTAGGGGTACGAGGTACGAGGGAGGGTAGCATTGGCGTCCCCATAGCAATGTCAGTTTTTAGAGTACGCCCCAAGAGATGAACAAATACAAATTGAAATCTGTTATTCCAACTTTTGCCGAACTGGTTCAATAATGCGTACGTGAGTTAGTGAAAGAGAAGTCTTGAACTAATAATCAAACTGAGCATGAAATAAAAGTAAACATTTGATGTCTTAATCGAGAACTGAACCCTGGAAAATAATTTATTTGCTAAGAAATATTCTTTCTTACACTTTTATGTGTTTGTGTATTTGCATTGGACTTTTTGTTTTATTATAGATATTAAAGGGATCTAGTAACTTTGTTGACATGTGCAAAAAGTGATGAGTGGTTGATACAATATATATTGTTGTTATCTGAAATGTCCACTGGGTGTTGTGTGAAAAATTCAAGTTAAATGGACGTTATATGGCCGAGTAATGAGCAAAAATGCAAAGTGATATTCACTAACTAATTGCACTCACTTTGTACACGGTTTTCGTGGTCCCATGGATAATTTAACATCCGAACACTTCAATCGTTAATATCTTTTTAACGAAAAGGACATTTGAAAAACCGAAACCTGTCCCATTGTTAATACGAATGCAATAAGGTATAAGGGAACCGCTCGAATACAATTGGATTTTGAGGATTTGGACAATGTTACTATAAACATGATAAAGAAGAGATAACATAGAAACATGGCAAATTGAAGAAATAAAAGACAAATTTTGTTAGTTCGTGAAAGAGTGGTGAGGAACGAATGAAAGTAGTGAAGTTAAAGGCTCAAGATAACCGGTAATGTTCCACCGAGTTTGATTGATTATGGCAAGAAAATTTATTCCCTATAACCAATTAAGAGCAGAGCTGAACCGTGTAAAATATCTGTCTAACCTGCAAGCGTACGATGTATTCAGCCACTTCCAGGAAATGTTAATATTGACATTTATTCAGGGTATTTGTAATCCCACTTTTCCTCATATATTATATGCTCAAAGATTAAATCAAATACAACTTGACAATTGTTTCTCAACACGTTATTGTAACGGTTCGAGGGTACGCGGGAGCGGGTTGGCAGAATTGTTTCCATAATTGGTGAGCCTGCAACCATAATGAACATTTTTTATCAGGTTTTTTAAAAATTATCTAAATCAACTCATTAATAATTTCGGCGTGAGAAAAATAGTAAAGGTGGATTCATAGTGAAAGAGAGTACGTTTACTATATTCCATGGCAATTATTCTCTTATTTTACCACAGTAGGAAAATAGAGATAAAGAATTACAAGTTGTACAAAACACAAAGGTTTATAGCCCTTCCCCACCACATTCATGGATCTCATCCTCTTTACTTCCGGTTTTGGATGACCAAGCCATGATATGCGTGCGAGAGGGAGGGGGGGGGGGGGGGGGGGGGTGCACTGGGGAGCTGCAGTCGCCCCAAGTTCATGACATTTTACATAGAAACAACAATATTGAAGAAATAAACACCTCATAATCGGGCAACTGAAAATCATAATGTATATGATCAAAGTCAATATAGTTTGCGGCAAAAAGAGCCCACCTTTATATTTGTACGATCAGTTTATTTCTCGACAAGTCAGCTTTTTGTTGACAACGTGGGTCTCATGAAGTGGGTCAAATAATAGTTGACATAGAACATGTAGAATGGCCAGTGAATGGCGGTCAAGGTTGCTTGGTGTTTCATATTTTGTATATGTATATAGGTATATGCATACGACTATAATATAATGCTATGCAAAATTATTTTAGATCATCCCGTATACATCATGGTATATCGTTTATTATGCCCATGAGCGGATATGAGGGGGAAATGTTTGCTTAATTTTCACTGACGCGCATGCTGAATGATGCAACCAAGGAGTTACAATGGATGGAGTCACAACTGTCACTAATTGATTAAAACACCTGTCTATATTCTAAAGGCGAACAAAAGGAGAAAGGGGGCTTTGTGGTTTATTTGAAGTTCGATCTTCGATGCCGCCAAGTGAAGCCAACGACTAGCTAATTAACTGCTGAAGATTTTGAAATTTCAAGATAATTCAACTGAACTAATGTTCCTTCTTAACCGCAAACCACGCGTATTATATACACCACCATGGAAACTGATACTTACAAGCAACATTTAATGTTCCTTCATTTGTGACTATTATATGTTTATTGGTAGAATTGATAGACGTGTTGTCGAATGGAGGTGAAATTATAATCATTACCTGCATGAATTGGGGGAAAATCCAGATATTTCTTGAATTGATATGATTCTTTAAAACAATATTTCCCCACTTTCCGATCATTTCCGACAATTGACATTAACACACAGTATTATTGAGATATCACTCTAGTGGATAAGTCATGTCGCAATAGTGCCCAGGCACCCCCACTACGTTAATTTTCATTATGAATATTTCAATTTCCACACATTTTTTTTATTTCGCGCGCACTTGCTATCTATAATTGAGAAACACTCATATAAGTTAAGTTTGGGTTTGCGAAAAGTGATTATAATAACAAAGCACACCTCTCTTTAAAATGTGCCAATGCGTATGAAATCAACCGAAACGTCATTGTTTTTCCACCTGCAAGTAAAATACGTGCCTTCGCAGTTGTTGCGATCGCAAGAACACGTGACAAAATTATAGTACGGAAGTAGATTCACGATCAGCTCTTCCATAGACTAACACGGGATTTTGTTCTCAAATCAACATTATTAATCTCGCACAGGATCTGATATTTGGCAGAGATTTTCTTTTATCCTAGTATTATTTGTAAGGTAAGAAACCAATGTTTACGATCCTGTATTTTTATAACGATCCTTCAACAAATAAACCTTATAAAACGACGTTAAGTCGGCTAATAATAGCGTGTTAGTCTATGGAAGAGCTGATCGTGAATCTACTTCCGTACTAGAATTTTGTCACGTGTTCTTGCGATCGCAACAACTGCGAAGGCACGTAACAGGTCCAATTAAAATGAGCACATTCACTGCATAGTTGACCATGGCGGCATCGAACATCTAGTAAAGGATTTTAATCTAAATTGTGAATCCAGTACTGGACCAGTGTATAATCTCGGCGTTCCAGGGTCAAATCCCAAACAGGCTTGGGTATTGGGAAATATATATATTTCTTTTATTTCTAAATGTTCTCAGCTGTTTAGTAGGCAGAAACGATTCCGAGATTGACGGAATTCTGGTCTAAAAAATCAACTTGCTGAAAGCAGAGTTCACTTAGTTGTCATTAAATAATTACTGTGCTGCAAACAACATTGACAATGACTGAATTTGTAATCGCTTCGAAGGAAGAGAAAAAACGGAGGAAATCCGAACTGGAACAGGCTCGTGTAATTCTTTGGTGTGGACCTCGATCGACCTCGACCGTCTTCTGCAAGTGCATGAGTACCGTACCGGACATCGAAATCTTCTTCGAACCGTACTACTACGCTTACGAAGCCGAGCTCAACCTCAAGGCCATAGGTACGGTGGTCGATCACGACAATGACGACCTGAATGATAAGGAGTGGCGGAGAGCGGCGATCATGATTTGCGAAGAAGACTGCAGTGGGGACAGGGTGAAACTAGAAATGCTTAAGTGAGTACATGCCACGTCAGGTTGCGAACAGAGAGAAGAAAATGTACTAAATAGACTGTAGGGGATACTCCAAAATGTAGTATTAGTTATGTATTTCATTATGTTGTCACAATTACAGGGAACAGTACGTAGTGTGACAGGACTGAACAAATGTTATCAATACAAAATATATATATATAAACACAGGACTACTAAAGAATACATCGGCCACTGCAACTGCAAATCAATAATTACTTAACAACAGTTACTATTAGTAAGTTGGACGATTTGATAATAAACGTATTATAAAAAAAATGCGTGAAACATTTCTTTACTTCCCTTCATTAATTACAGATTTCCTCAGGTAAAGAAGGCGTTGGACAACCCGGATCCTACAAAGAAAGTCGTCTTCCTGAAAGAAGTCTCTCAATCCATGAATCCTGACCATTACCGGTTTCTTCCAGACGCTTCAAGTAACTACAGGAATTCGTTTCTCCTGCGCCATCCTGCCAAGGTTCTCAACTCCTGGAGAAAGATAATCCACTCGATTTTGAAGGAGGTCGGTGACGGCACGGGAAAGAAGCTGACAATGACGCTGGATGAGTTCCACCTGGTGCGAGATGCGCCGGAAAAGTACAATATCTCGGACGACTGCTTCAAGAATCTGCACGACCTGTGGTTTCACATCAAAGACAGTGGACTTGATCCGAATCCAGTTGTCCTGGACAGCGATGATTTGTTGTCCGACCCAGCGGGGATGCTGTCTAGGTACTGCGATGCACTCGGGATCCCTTACAGCGATAGCCTCCTGCAGTGGGACTCGCGTCCTGAGACAACGGACAACTGGAAGAGCGCATTCATGCCTCCTAGAGACTTCGAGTTCATCCAGCTGTTCTGCAAGAATGCTTTCGATTCGTCTCACTTTCTTCCGTCTGGCCCTGTTCCGTCTCTTGAAGACCTCACAGATGATATCAGAGGCGCTGCTCAGAAGAGCATGCCTTATTACGAGGCCATGTATGAAACCAGAATCTTCCCTGATCAGTAGATGGGCATGTGGTCAATGGCGTACCCATAAAGTCTATCAAGACGGGGATAAAGCGGAAGCAATATCTTCCACAACGGGGCGGGGACAGCTTATGCCGAAAATGAACATGGTGTTATGTACAGCTGTATGTACCTACACACCTTTTATGTGTGGGTGGTTGGGGGGGGGGGGGGGGGGGGGGGGGGTTGGTAGGGGGTGAAATCCCCATTGCCACCTGACTCTCACAGCGTAAACTAGAGATTGGAAAACAGTGTGCGTTCAAAAAGGCAAGCCTGAACATTAATTCGCGATCAATAAATAGGTGAATGGCTTACATATAAAGGTATGTGCATGACACTTATTTGTTGGGGTACATTTGACTTCTGCTTCAAAAAAGGATGGGGACATTATAAGTTAGGGATAAAGGGCCGATCCAAATCTCTCTACATTGTTTTCCTGGAATTAACTGAACTTGCAGCGTTACTATAATATAGACTGTATTATTATTATAGCCTTCGTGAACTAGACAAATAGACGGTGAATAAATTACAATATTGTGTTTTTGTTGTGATAATAGCATATTTTGATTAAGATCATTTTACTTTGTTTTTCTTATACATCAATTGTGATCCTATGTGTAATACATATACGAGTCACGAATATTGCAATCATATTTGATATAGAAACGTCGCATTTTAAACTTTATAAAAACAAGTTAAAAGGATCTAGGTATTAACTTTGCTTAAATGAGCAAAAACTGACGATGAGTTGATAAAAATGTGTATATCTTTGATCTTATGATATATCCAATGAGTGTTGCGTGAACATTTCATGGTAAATGAATGTCAATGACCAAAAATGCAAAGTGATATTTGCTAACTCAATGCACTCACTTTGTACACATTTTAAAGCCTCCCGCATGGAGACTTTTAAATCGGAACATTTCATGGTAAATAAATGTCAATGAGCAAAAATGCAAAGTGATATTTGCTAACTCATCGCACTCACTTTGTAAACCTCCCGGAGAAACTTAAAATCGAAACATTTCAATCATATATATAATATCTTTACAACGAAAGAGAAATTCGGAAAACCGAAACATGTTTAGTATTGGTCATACACATGCATTTTGCATCCTATACCTTGTTACTATTGTGATTTTGTTTCATAGTATTGTGCATATTGTTTCTAAAGTAGTTCAATAGGTCAGGTTTTAGACTCCGTGTTCCACAACCAGCAGGGACCGTTTTAGACAATCTTTTGTTTCGAATTGCATTCATAAATACATATTTCCCTATTTTGTTCATGCATTAAGAATCGGTATAAATAATGAGAAACCCCTTTTTGTATTTTTGAAGAAATGTTGCATAAAACTGTTTGTGACTCAATTGTGAAGTATACAGTCATTTATAAATTAAGTTTATGCTGGAATATTTATAATATCAACTCATTAAGATTATTTCATGTATTATTTGTTATTGATGAAACATAATATACATGTTGTATCCCTACTCGATATAAGTGAACCTATCGTCAACCTGAAATGATGTGGAAATGTCCCTCCCTTTCCAATTCTCACGGATAAATTTATTGATATCTATCCCCTGTCACCCCTGTCACCATTCGCTTACTCTATATTTCTTTCTAATTCCCGTACATCATGAGCAGTCGCTCTTTTTTGTCCTTAATAAACATAATATTTGGAACGCTAATAGTGACATTTACTTATAATTATGTTCAGGTATGTTGGAAATGGCGAAAAATGAAGGTTCTGATCGGTTCTGATTTGGTACATATTTTATTCCCATCGATGAATAATGCACAGAAAAATACTCTCAGCTGAGATCGTAGCTGGCGTCCTGACCCTGACCATACGGATATGGCTAGCCTTTTGCGCAAAATGTCGAAAACTGTTTAAATTCTCAGATAAACTGAGTTTTTCTGAGATAAACCGAGTTTTTTCAGAAAAACTAGGTTTATCAGTGATAAACTCAGTTTTTCTTGAGAAAAAACTTTATTTTCTCTTGATAAACTTCGTTTCTATAGAAAAAATGAGTTTTTCACTGATAAATTTATTTGTTTCTGAAAAACTCGGTTTATCAGTCGATAAACACAGTTTTTCAGATAAACTGAGTTTTCCTGAAAAACACAGTTTTTCAGATAAGCTGAGTTTTTTCTGATAAACAGTTTTTCTGATAAACTAAGCTTATCAGTAGATAAACACAGTTTTTCAGATAAACACTGTTTATGGAAAAAGGCAAAGATACAGAATGTCTCTTTGGATGAATTTTCTTCTTTTGATCCAAGGAATTTGAAAACACCATTTTCATAGAATATCCAATTTTCATGAATAAATTTGCATAAATTATGGAAATTAGGCCTAATTTGCATATATACAGAGTGTCTCTTTGGATGAATATTTTTCTTTTGATCCAAGGAATATGTATGCCAAGTAAAACAATCGTACCTCAAAATGCAGTCAACACCCATATTTTGGGCCCTTAACAAGCCTACTAAAGGGGCAATTCCGTGGGGGAAGGGGGTACGGGTCAGCCCTTCTGAGTTGGTCCTTTGCTATACAGTGCATAAAAAAACGGGCCTGTGTTTATTAATAAAAGTTGGTTATTTGCGGCACAGTTTGTGGTGTGTGTGCGTTTGTGCGCACGCGGTGTGTGTCTGTGCGTGCCAGCCTATTTGTGCGGTGTGTGTGTGTGTGTGCGTGTGTGTGCCTTTTTGTGTGTGTGTGTGTGTGTGTGTGTATGTGTGTGTGTGGGTGTGTGTGTGTGTGTGTGTGTGTGTGTGAGCAGGTGGTATGGGTAGGAGGGTAGGGGTAGAAAATGTTTTTTTTTTGTTGTGCCTCCGCAACGAAATAGCCGGAGGCATGTTATGTTTTGGGGTTGTCCGTCCGTTCTCTGATCTCAAGAACCGATTGACGGATTCTGACCAAACTTGTTTCATGTATGTATCTTGGGGTTCCAATGATCATTAGATTTGGGGTCACGGCGTCATAGGTCAAAGGTTACATAGCTCATTTTATATGAAAAAATAGCTTGTGATCGCGTTAACTTGAGAACCGATTGATGGATTCTCATCTTGGGGTGCTTATGAACTGATTTTGGGGTTATGAAGTCAAAGGTCAAAGGATACAGGGCTCATTATATATGCAAACATAGATGTTGATCGCGTTATCTCAAGAAGTAATTAATGGATTTGTCTGGATGAAGGACGAAGTTACAAAAAGCATTAGGAAATTAGAGCCGTCTAGCCAGGGTCAGAAAATTAAGCGTTTTAGAGGTAGATTTGTATTATTTGCTACATCTCGCAATGATATATGTTTGTTATTAAAAGTTCTTTTGTAAATTGTTGAACGTACACTCTTTGCACACGCTCAGTGGCTACTTCGTCAATAAAGCTGAATGAAGGTCAAGGCAAGCTATGCTGGTTGCCAAGCACAACCTTTATTTACGATCCCATGACAATATATGAAATAGAATTTTCCCTGCTTCAATATCAAGTTAAATCAGAATGTATGTCGGGCAAGCATCAATGATTGTCAAGAACAACTTTTATTTACGATTCATTTACGGTATCATCGTATATGGAATAAATTCGCGATTCTATTATGCCTCCAGTATACAAACGATTCTCTCGTTCTTTTTTTTCTAAGCACAACAAACAAAGTAAGCCCCCCCCCCCCCCCCCCCCCCCTAATCAAAATAGTGTAACTTTTTTACGAAAAGGTTTTGAGCCAAATAACTTGGCAGGATTGTTCCTACACTTATTGACTAACTTCTTTGTGAAGATTTATCCGTCGAGTCATCAGGGGCGTCGATCCGTTTTTGCGATTGGGGGGGGGGGGGGGGGGCGAAATTTGAAAAAATTTCCAGAGTGACCACTGAGAGAGCGAAAAGCCTCACATTGGCATGCCCGGAAGTTTTATTATGCGCTCATTGAAAGTGTCTTGATGGCTCGAAGACCCGACTTTAGGGGGCACCCACATTTGGGGACAATAATGGGGGTCCAGGGGGTGGATGGAGCCTCCGGAAGCTTTTAGATTTCAGACATTTGCAACTCCTATCATGGGTGTTAAAATTGTATAAAATAGTGAACCTACTCGTAACGTATTTTTAATGGGCATAGCGAGGAAAAGATTGAGCCTTGCATGAGATGGATCCACGTGATCCTGTATACTATAGAGCCTTCGATATAGTCGAGGTCATTGAGCTCCCATGAAACTAAGCAAGGGCGTCAACAACTTTTTAAAAGTGGAGGGGAGACATTGCGAGGAAGCGAAGCGACCGAGCCCCTCCCACAGCCCGTCCCACAGTAGGGAGCTTTTGTATTTTGGGGCTTGAAATTGTGCGATTTGGTGCACACCTGCGACAGAAATTTCACGTAATATGAAGTATATAAGTATGGAACCAAACATACATAATGACAAAGGGAGGGGGACAATCTCCTCCACTTTCAAATGTGGGGAGACGGTGACGGTGTGCTATAGATGAGGGTTTAATAAACTTCACTGCCCAACACATTTCGAGAAGTGAGTTCCCGCAACCGAAATGAAACCTGCAATATGAGAAACAGTATGCGCGCGAAACGCGCGGCTAAAAAAAAAGAGATTTACAGTCCTTTTCAAACTAAAAAACAGCTATTTTGAAGATTAATTGATAAATGTGTCTTTCCCCTCTTTGGCATTATATCACTCGATTTGTGTCTTCTTTATTTTCGGAGTTATTGGGGGGGGGGGGGGGGGGGGGCGACCGCCCCCCTGCCCCCCAGGATCGACGCCCCTGCGAGTCATGAATGAGTGAGCACACATTAAAGGCAAAATTGTCACTTTTCAAAATTCACAAGAGTCATATGATTTTTGAAAAGTGACAATTTTGCCTTTAATGTATGCTCACTCATGCATGATTTGACGGACCAATTTCATTTTCACACAGAAGTTAGTCAATAAGTATAGAAACAATCCTGCCAAGTTATTGTGCTCAAAACCACTCAAGACCACCCCTGCCAACAATTTGAGACCGAGGGAATTGGTTGAAAGTGCTATTGTATGTGTTTTTGTTGTTTACGTTGTGAAATCTATACATCAGTCTTTCATTTAAACACATCTGGCATCACTATACACACGTGTACATTCACACACACGGACATAAATGCACACAATCCACACACAAGAATATGTACAAATATTTGTTAACATCAACCTACTTGGCATTACTGCTCATATATTACGAAACCAGGAAGAACCCTTAAATGTTTTGTTTCCAACAAAGGGTTCCCCTCTGCTTTTAAAGGGCTTGGGACCTTCAAATCCAAAGAATATCATGCACGAAAATGTATACTGAATTGTATACATTCAGAATTCTTCGGATTTGGCAGCATTAGAACCGTCTCACTATGTCTACTGAGCAGGGTTAGGTGCTGCTATACGGCGACCAGTTAGCAGGGTTAGGCGTTGTTATACAACGACCAGTGAGCATGGTGAGCAGAGTTAGGGAATGCTATGCACGACCAATGAACAGGGTTAGGGACTTCTAAGGTTAGTGACTGATATACAACGACCAATGAGCAGGGTAAGTGACTGCTATACAACGACCAGTGAGCAAGGTTAGTGACTGCTATACAACGACCAATAAACAGGGTTAGGGACTGCTAAGGTTAGTGACTGCTATACAACGACCAATGAACAGGGTTAGGGACTGAGGTTAGTGACTGCTATACAACGACCAATAAACAGGGTTAGGGACTGCTAAGGTTAGTGACTGGTATACAACGACCAATGAACAGGGTTAGGGACTGCCAAGGTTAGTGACTGCCATACAACGACCAATGCACAGGGTTAGGGACTGCTAAGGTTAGTGACTGCTATACAACGACCAGTGAGCAGCAGTGTTAGGGACTGCTATACAACGACCAGTGAGCAGGGTTAGGGACTGCTATACAACGACCAGTGAGCAGGGTTAGGGACTGTTATACAACGACCAGTGAGCAGGGTTAGGGGCTGCTACACAACGACCAGTGAGCAGGGTTAGGGACTGCTATACAACGACCAGTGAGCAGGGTTAGGGACTGTTATACAACGACCAGGGTTAGGGGCTGCTATACAACGACCAGTGACCAGGGTTAGGGGCTGCTATACAACGACCAGTGAGCAGGGTTAGGGGCTGCGATACGACCCGTGAGGAGGGTTAAGGGCTACTACAAAAAAGGGTTAGTGAAAGTGTGGTAGAAGGATCTGCAGGCTTTCACCTGACAGGGGCCGCGACGTGAACGCTCCTTCATTGGTCCCCGTGTTAGTTTACCACCACCCCAAACATGTAATGTGACTGGAATTACCTAGACTCTGCTATACAACGACCAGTGAGCAGCAGTGTTAGGGACTGCTATACAACGACCAGTGAGCAGCAGGGTTAGGGAGTGCTATACAACGACCAGTGAGCAGCAGGGTTAGGGACTGATATACAACGACCAGTGAGCAGCAGTGTTAGGGACTGCTATACAACTACCAGTGAGCAGCAGTGTTAGGGACTGCTATAAACTACCAGTGAGCAGCAGGGTTAGGGACTGATATACAACTACCAGTGAGCAGCAGGGTTAGGGACTGATATACAACGACCAGTGAGCAGGGTTAGGGACTGTTATACAACGACCAGTGAGCAGGGTTAGGGGCTGCTATACAACGGCCAGTGAGCAGGGTTAGGGACTGCTATACAACGACCAGTGAGCAGGGTTAGGGACTGCTATACAACAACCAGTGAGCAGGGTTAGGGACTGCTATACAACGACCAGTGAGCAGGGTTAGGGACTGCTATACAACGACCAGTGAGCAGGGTTAGGGACTGCTATACAACGACCAGTGAGCAGGGTTAGGGACTGCTATATAACGACCAGTGAGCAGGGTTAGGGACTGCTATACAACGACCAGTGAGCTCAGCAGCAGGGTTAGGGACTGCTATACAACGACCAGTGAGCAGGATTAGGGACTGCTATACAACGACCAGTGAGCAGGGTTAGGGACTGCTATACAACGACCAGTGAGTAGGGTTAGGGACTGCTATACAACGACCAATTAGCAGGGTTAAGTGTTGTTATACAACGACCCGTGAGCAGGGTTAGGGGCTGCTATACAACGACCAGTGAGCACGGTTAGGGACTGCTATACAACGACCAGTGAGCAGGGTTAGGGGCTGCTATACAACGACCAGTGAGCAGGGTTAGGGACTGCTATACAACGACCCGTGAGCAGGGTTAGGGGCTGCTATACAACGACCAGTGAGCAGGGTTAGGGACTGCTATACAACGACCAGTGAGCAGGGTTAGGGACTGCTATACAACGACCAGTGAGCAGGGTTAGGGACTGCTATACAACAACCAGTGAGCAAGGTTAGGGACTGCGATACAACGACCAGTGAGCACGGTTAGGGGCTGCTTTACAACGACCAGTGAGTAGGGTTAGGGACTGCTATACAACGACCAGTGAGCAGGGTTAGTGACTGCTATACAACGACCAGTGAGCAGGGTTAGGGACTGCTATACAACGACCAGTGAGCAGGGTTAGGGACTGCTATACAACGACCAGTGAGCAGGGTTAGGGGCTGCTATACAACAACCAGTGAGCACGGTTAGGGACTGCTATACAACGACCCGTGAGCAGGGTTAGGGGCTGCTATACAACGACCAGTGAGCACGGTTAGGGACTGCTATACAACGACCAGTGAGCAGGGTTAGGGAGTGCTATAACAACGACCAGTGAGCAGGGTTAGGGAGTGCTATAACAACGACCAGTGAGCAGGGTTAGGGAGTGCTATAACAACGACCAGTGAGCAGGGTTAGGGGCTGCTATACAACGACCAGTGAGCAGGGTTAGGGGCTGCTTTACAACGACCAGTGAGGAGGGTTAGGGGCTGCGATACAACGACCCGTGAGGAGGGTTAAGGGCTGCTACAAAAGAGGTTAAGGGCTGCTACAAAGAGGGTTAGTGAAAGTGTGGTTGAAGGATCTGCAGGCTTTCACCTGACAGGGGCCGCGACGTGAACGCTCCTTCATTGGTCCCCGTGTTAGTTTACCACCACCCCCAAACATGTAATGTGACTGGAGTTACCTAGACTCTGCACTTGTCGGTAAAATATATAAATTTAGATCCATGGACCCTATTAGGGTCCATGTTTTTAGATATTCCAGCCATTAAAAAAAAGAGGCCTCATCGCAAGTTTTAATTTTAACTCTTCAAAATATTGCCAACATCTGGCAAAAATGTGAATGTTTTGAAGTTTACAAATGAAAATTTTGAATGCCTATTTTTCCAAAACGTGAAATCCAACAAAAGCAGGGTTTCGCTATATGCAGTCACATGGGGAGCCCGGGCCTCCCCCCGAACCTACCCTACACTAGCGCAGCATCTGATCCTCAGTCCGATCATCCATCCGTTAGATCTGCAGAGGGGAGGAAGAAAAAAAACTGAAACATGATTAGAAAATAGCTTGGTACACACACTTGACACGACCACGACACGAACGCATACTTTACCACCCGACGTCTGCTTCCATGGACTCCCTTTCTGCTCGTCTAATGGATCTACAGGTGGAGAAAAGAAGAGGGACGGGGGGCAGGGACTGGGGCGGGGGAGGAGGGAGGGGGAGGGACGGTTATGTTAGTAGTTAGTGTAACCAAACAAACCACATGTGACTGGATATACACAAACTCTGCACTTGTTTGTGTCATACAAAATTGATTTTCCAGCCGATAGAAACAAGCTGGCAAACATAAATTTTAATGTGTGGTTTTAAACAAATTAAAAATTTGGCAAATATTTGCCAATTGTACAAATTTTGATTGTACAAATTTGGAATGTACCAATTTGGATTGTACACACTTGGATTGTACAAATTGAAAGAATTGTCGATACCTATTTCTACAAAACATGACTTACTGACAAATGCAGGGTTTCGATATCCAGTCACATGCTGGGGAGCCCGGGCCTCCCCCGAACCTACCCTACACTAGCGCAGCATCTGATCCTCAGTCCGATCATCCATCCGTTAGATCTGCAGAGGGGAGGAAGAAAAAAAACTGAAACATGATTAGAAAATAGCTTGGTACACACACTTGACACGACCACGACACGAACGCATACTTTACCACCCGACGTCTGCTTCCATGGACTCCCTTTCTGCTCGTCTAATGGATCTACAGGTGGAGAAAAGAAGAGGGACGGGGGGCAGGGACTGGGGCGGGGGAGGGAGGGAGGGGGAGGGACGGTTATGTTAGTAGTTAGTGTAACCAAACAAACCACGTGTGACTGGATATACACAAACTCTGCACTTGTTTGTGGCATACAAAATTGATTTTTCCAGCCGATAGAAACAAGCTGGCATACATAAATTTTAATGTTTCGTTTTTAAACAAATTGAAAATTTGGCAAAACATTTGCCAATTGTACAAATTTTGATTGTACAAATTTGGAATGTACAAATTTTGGATTGTACACATTTGGATTGTACACATTTGGATTGTACACATTGAAAGAATTGTCGATACCTATTTCTACAAAACATGACTTGCCGGACAAATGCAGGGTTTCGATATCAGTCACATGCTGGGGAGCCCGAGTCCCCGGCCTAACCTACCCTTTGCGCAGCATCTGATCCTCAGTCCGATCATCAGACCTGTAGTGAGGAAGATAGAAAAAGAAGAGATATGTGATGCAGCTATCCACGCTGTATTTATACCCCGGGAACAATACCCCGAGCGCGGGGAAACTGATGGGCACCAACGCGAAACCGATTCATGTTCTCGGTGGGGTAGGTCTATTGTGTTTTACCGAAGCAGAAAATTATCAATAGCCAAATGAAAGTGAAGCTACCGTGTGTGTTTTACAGTCGTACAAGCGTGAAGGGCGGAGAATGTTTATTGAAATGATTGTCTTGTGAACAAATTCTACCTATCACAAAGAGTTCTCCACAAAGCTGGTGTAGGAGGCGGGGGGCTAAGGTGCAAGGGTCCGCCCCCTCCGGAGTTTCGAAAAACGGCCATATTGGGCAAAAAATACCCATCAATCGGACAAACTCATATTGTATTCAAAGGAATTTATATAATAATCGGGCAAAAGTATGTAATATTTGGCGAAATCATATTAATTCGGATAAAAGCATGATATTCGTGCCAAACTATGTAACATTGAGAAAAATCCTTAATAGTATATCATCATTTTTCAGGCAAAGGCAAGCAATAATATTGTATAACGTATTGCTTGTGGGGATGAAAATGGGGAAAATTGGTATTCGCGGGCAAAAGAACTCTGGGGGGGAATATGTGCCCTTACTACGCCATGGTTCTCCATAGACAGTAGACACAATCTAACCATTCAAACTAAATTGTGACAACACTTGACTGGTTTTCAATCGTCATAGGCGTAGGAGACGGGGGACTGGTGGCTGCAGCCCCCTCCCGGCCTGGAGTTTTGAACGACGGCCATATCCACCCGGTCAAAAGCCCCTCAAATTCGAGCAAAACTATGCCCGTGTTTGGGCAAAACTATGTCATATTCCAGCATACCGTGTCATATACGGAAAACTCAGTATATTCTGGGCAAATTAAAGTCAACTTAATTTGGCGAAAACTGGCTCGTATCATATTCGGGGAAAAATTGTGTTATTTCTTGACTAAACCCCGCCCCCTCCCCCTCTGAGCAAAACGTACCTCTACCCCCATGTCAATTATAAAAACGCTTAGTGTCACACATGTGAGGCATATGCACTGACCTAGATAACTTGCATTTTTAAACCCCCCATTACATGGCTGATTGGTTGAGTGTATGTGCGTATGATATATGCACACACCCAACCACACAGGCAATGTAATGTTATAGAATAATCTTAAAGGGAGTGTCTGCATTTGGTAAGCCAAATTTCAAAAGTTGCGAGGTTGTCTCATATAAAAGAAAATGCGTTTAACAGTAATTTGCCTGAAACAAATTAGGACTTGAAATCTCCTTCTTGTGGATTTATAGACCTCAAAATAATTAAAAAGCGACGTAACACAACGGCGTTTTATTATGCATTACGAGTCTTCGCCCGTGCAAAATTACGCTCATGATAGAATGATTTCTATTTTCTACCACATACTTTATTAATTCGAAGAATTCAAATTACAGAGTTGTTCGATCTGAAACAGGGGCGGTCGATCCTGGGGGGGCAGGAGGGGGCGGTCGCCCCCCACAATGAAAATATTGGGGGGGCGAACATATCATTTCGCCCCCCCAATAATTCCGAAAATGAGGAAGAAAAAAATCGAGTGATATAATGCCAAAGAGGGGAAAGACACATTTATCAATAATTAATCTTCAAAATAGCCGTTTTTTAGTTTGAAAAGGACTGTTAATCTCTTTTTTGCCGCGCGCTTCGCGCGCATACAGTTTCTCATATTGCAAATTTAATTTCGGTTGCGGGAACTCACCTTTCAAAATGTGTTGGGCAGTGTAATTTCTCAAACGCACACCTCATACGCCGTTTATTAAACCCTCATCTATAGATAGCACACCGTCACAGAAAATAAAATAATCTGAAATATATCTTTCAGTCAATTCGGTCCATATGCGCTGAACGCAAATTAAATTGGAATATCATGTCCCCCCACATTTGAAAGTGGAGGAGATTGTCCCCCTCCCTTTGTCATTATGTATGTTTGGTTCCATACTTATATACTTCATATAACGTGAAATTTCTGTCTCAGGTGTGCACCAAATCGCACAATTTCACGCCCAAAAATACAAAACCTCCCTACTGCGGGAGGGGGACACCCCTCCCACACCCTCCCCCCGCTCGGTCGCTTCGCTTCCCTCCACTTTTGAGAAGTTGTTGACGCCCTTGCTTAGTTTCATGGGAGGCCCAATGCCCTAGACTCTATCGATGGCTCTATAGTATACAGGATCACGTGGATCCATCTCATGCAATGATCAATCTTTTCCTCGCTATGCCCTTTAAACATGTTAAAAATACGTTACGAGTAGGTTCACTATTTTATACAATTTGAACACCCTTGATAGGAGTTGCAAATGTCTGAAATCTAAAAGCTTCCGGGGGCTCCGCCCCCTGGACCCCCATTATTGTCCCCAAATGTGGGTGCCCCCCAAAGTCAGGTCTTCGAGCCATCAAGACACTTTCAAAGAGCGAATAATAAAACTTCCGGGCATGCCAATGTGGGGCTTTTAGCTCTCAGTGGTCACTCTGGAATTTTTTTCTTCAAAATTTCGCCCCCCCAATCGCAAAAACGATCGGACGCCCCTGATCTGAAAGTGTTATGTGTGTTGTATTCATCCTCATCCGTCTTCTGGAAACTATTCAGAAAATTTTGTAAAAGGCGGACACTCCTTTAAAACACGTCCAGGGTGGTACGATTTTTGAATGCGATAAGACATGACCATAGAGTTATATAACTAACTCTATGGACATGACTTAAAGGGATCTAGTGACATTGTCCAAATCCTCAAACTGTCCAATTGGAATTCTAGCGATTCCTTTATACATTGTTGTATTCTTATGAATAGAAGCATGGTACATATTTCGTTTTTGTTTACATTCCCTCTCGTTGAAACGATATTTACGATTAAAGTGTGCTGAAGCGTCGATCAATTTTACCAAAAAAAAACACTCGAGCAAATTATCCAATTGTCATACATTATCGTTACTTACAATTCAAATTCGTCAGACGCAAACTTTGCTGAACACAATATAAAAGCCAAAGCTATTTCGTCAATTGACCTATATCATTCAGTAAAATTCGACCAATAGTCTCAGACTCGTGTATTAAATAATGCACTCAGTTAGGTGTAATGTACAGTGGCGTACCCAGGATTTTTCAAAAGGGGGGGGGGGGGGCGGGGTTATTTTGTAAAAAAGTAAAAAGCAGAGACCAAGTACTTTCAAATTTTCGAGACCAAGACCAAGTACCTTTAAAGTTGAAAACCCCTCTCAGTGGGGGGGGGGGGGGGGGGGGGGGGTGTCCGTAAAAAAAAAAATTCGAAGCAGAGACCAAGTACTTTCACAATTTTAGAGCCCGAGATCGGAAATCTTCGAAAAAGATTTGGGCCGAGACCGGGTTTTCATGGTTTTAGTCGGTCGAGACCAGGTTTTAGTCAGCCGAGACCAGGTTTTAGACGGTCGAGACCACTTAAAACTAGTCTCGAGACCGGTTAAAATTTGAAGAGGGGAGGGGTTCAAACCCCGCAAAACATCCATTTTTTGGTCGAAGGGGGGAGGGGGTTTGAACCCCCCAACCCCCCCCCCCCCGGGTACGCCTTTGGTAATGTATAATACATGCCCACAAACACATCTACACACAGACACACACACACACACACACACACACACACACACACACACGCACACACACACACGTACACACATACACACATACACACACACACACACACCCATATATATACACACAACACACGCTCGCAAACAATTATAGAGGTATGCGCAAACCCACAAACTCGCACCAACACATTTTTGTGTAAATTCAACTGCATGTATACACGTTGATAATATATGCATTTGAAGTTCAACTATTATTAGGTGATACGCTATACAGCGTATCACCTATTGTTATTACTCAGCGGGGTGTTTCCACAATCGCACAATACTTCACGATCATCTCTGGCTTTGTGTATATAATTCGTGTCATGTTACAAGGCTCGATCTCGATAAGATCTTGTTCATAACATATCAAATTATCATGCGACATCATTTGATAACGCTACCACGATCCGTCGTCATTTCCCGCGGTCATTCCGATTTCATTCGACATCATTTTGATAACGCTATCACGATCCGTCTTTATTTCCCGCGGTCATTACGATCTCCAAGTATACCGCAATTGTGGAAACACAATTATTAGGTGATACGTATATATACGTATCACCTATTGTTATTACTCAGCGGGGTGTTTCCACAATCGCACAATACTTCACGATCATCTCTGGCTTTGTGTATATAATTCGTGTCATGTTACAAGGCTCGATCTCGATAAGATCTTGTTCATAACATATCAAATTATCATGCGACATCATTTGATAACGCTACCACGATCCGTCGTCATTTCCCGCGGTCATTCCGATTTCATTCGACATCATTTTGATAACGCTATCACGATCCGTCTTTATTTCCCGCGGTCATTACGATCTCCAAATATACCGCAATTGTGGAAACACAATTATTTTTATTTTTTTTCTTTGTACGTTTTTTGTGTCTCGTGTCTGTAAAATTTGGCTGGGGATATGATAATGAAACCTGGTGAACATAATAGACCTTGGTCCGAAATTGTGCACCTGGGTAATGATTATGACGGTACTACCCTGTGACGTCATGGAGACGCCATTTTGTGAAATATTTCAACAGCCCATATCTTTCTTACGTAATGGTATATTTTCACCAAATTCTGTACATGGCAAGCTAAGTTCAAGGGCTATATAAAAATGTCGCACCCAAGGTCGTACGGACAACGACGGACGCGTACGCGCGCGTCAAAGGGTAAAAATCCTTGAAAAATTCTCAAATCAACCGGCGAACCAATTTTCCATACGTTTCAGGTCATTCCGAGCATTTCAAAATTTTGCGCGCGTGCGCGTTTGCGCGCGCGCTTTTTCACGCGTAGCGCGCACGGAACAAAAAAATGGCGTTTTTTTTTTTGGAAACTGTTCCCAATACTTTCTATGATAAATTAAAACAGTTTCCAGATCTCCTCGACCAAAAACGCTCGAACAGGAGGGCGTAAAACTTTAAAATCCGCGAGTGCTGCTATGCACAAAATATGTACAAAATATGCCCTTTTTTAATTGATAATAATTTTTAAAATCCACGGGCAATTTTGTTAAAAATATTTTTCCTTGCAGACGAATGAGTTGTAGATACAACGTCATGCATCCTTATCGCCAACCAAACCTCATTATGTAATCATATGACCATGAGAAGTTAACATTAGCAGTTTTCAACGATTTTATCATTTGCGATTATCTATATATCGTGTTTGGATTCCGATATCTCGGTCAATTCTGCTTGAATCTGTCCCAAGTTTTGATATCTTGTAGCTGGGACGATTCTGAACAATTACCATCTCTTTCCGACCGGAAATGTGCCGATGCGCGCGTGCTACACATGAAATCCGCGCGTGCTGCCATATGTAAAATATGTGAAAATGTGGAAAAACATGCCCTGTTCAATTGATCATAAATTTGAAAATCCATGTTCAGTATTTTGGTTGTTGTGTATTCGTGACAGAGTATGAGTTGTAGATATGGTGCGATATTCAAAAATCGCCAATCGGACATCGTGACGTCATCAATTTGCCATGAAAAGCGAAAATTTAATTTTGATTGATTTCATAAATTTTGTGTTATGTTTTGAAGGTGCAGTTGTGTGTCTATCTCCTTCGATTCTGGTCGAATACGTCTACAATTTTGATATGTTGTAGCGGAGATCTGGAGGAAAAATAATATGTTCCTATTATGTTACTCACATAATGGCAACATTTGTTTTTTCTCTATTGCAATGTAGCATACAAATAATTCAAGATATTCCGAGTAAGCCGTTATATTTCTTTTGTTTCGTAACTTATGGTGTTTTTAATTAAATGTTTGAAAACAGTAATTGGTTCTCCAAACAGGGCACATCAAATTGATGCATATAATGCCTTGCTAATTAACGTGACTAAGCCGCCCTCCCCAAAGTATGTGGCCTCGCCCCTATTACTACGTCATACAATTTCATATAACGCCCACCTCTTTCAGTAACGGTCAAAATAATCTCTCAACCCTAGCGTTTGCGTGTAGTAATCACTATTAGCGCTGCAATAATGGAGAAAGGTGATTTTGACTCGACCTGTATCAACGTAATTCGATCCCTACGAACTGAAGTATATACCGCGATAACACGGCCCTCTCTTCCTACACACGAAGTGGGGATCAAGTATTGTGCCTGGAAAGTTTTTGTCTCTTCTCTGATCAACACGTTATTTTACAGGTAAGACAATATAATTTCTATCTTACATGGATAATTAAAGTTATATCGCATTTTATAATGTTAAGGTAGTCATGTTAAAGTTATATATTTATAATGAATGAGATGGAAACTAGTGGAATTATGAGGGAAGAGTTTGAGAGAGATTATACTAGTTATAGTTGTATAACTTGCTGAATATTGAGAATAATCTTTGTATTGTTTATGGTAATTATCTAAGTAATAATTATATACTGGTTGATTAATAATATCTGATGTAAAAGAGAGACACAAGTTGTGAATTAATACATGTATATTATAAGTGAGTATACTGTTGCATAAAGATTTAGCATGAGGTACTGCTGTGAACAGTGAAGATTAACTTTGAATGTTCGATGTGAACGTGACTTATAATTATTTTTCTGTGTGTTCTCCTATACTTATGATTGTATTTGTGGAACCAGCCAAAGCATAAAGCCGTGTGTATGAAAAGGGTTTAGTTATTCCAATCGCCCCTTACCGAAACTAAAATTTAGATAAACAAACGTATATCTGCATTCTGTCTCATTCACGAAATGGTTGACAAAGTGTAGTCTTATGGATCAGACCCATTTAGTATATAATTTTGTATTGTACATCGACGAAACGTTCACAATGCATAGTTGACCTTAGAATAGTAATTCAAATTGTCTGGAATATAGAATAACTAGGAAGACTGGTAATTTGTGTTGTGGAAGATGATGTATTTGCTTCTCTGAGAAACCTCCCAAAAGAATAACTTTGTACAATTGCATGGTTTAAAGGTACACTTGAGTATTGGTACTTCCCGAAATGCCCCATGACACAAAATTGGTTGGTTCTAATTCAATTAGAAAGTTCCTTGAATAAAACATGTAAAATGAGAATCATTCCCTTTCAAATGTTCTCATAATTGTAAAATTTCATTTAAAAATATTTTATTTATATATTGTCTAGACAATCGATATCTTGATTTTTTTTTAAATACTTAAAATGCATATATCACTTCTTAAAAAAATAAAAAGAGGTTTTTAAATAGTTGATATTATATTCCACATACTAAGAATCTTGCTCTACGATTGGTCAAAAGTTAATCACGTGATGAAATATAGTTTCGCCCATTCGTTACACTCTGTAGATATCTTGGGTGAAAGTGCGTTGCACTCACTAGATAAAAAGTACTATCTACACTCCGCGGTTGCATTGAATTGAATACCAATAAGTGGCGCGATAACTCTATGCGCGCGGTTGCATTGAATTGCTGTGGAGAGTGTGTATTCAAATTCCGCACTATTCAGCAGACCATAGAAGTATGACTCCAACACTGCCGTTGTATTGTAGGTAGGTACCACCCGGGTACGGTAGGTCTGCTTCATTTAATACGGGATTTGAATAGCCACACACAACCGCGGATGTGTGTGTTGCGCGAATTACAAATGCATGTAATGTGTACTTTGCACTGTATGTATCGTACACCGCTTGCCATGACTCTGACGTTTAGACTTTAGAACGTTGACTTATGAACTGTTTTAGTGTTTCATCATCATTGATTACAATTTTCTTGGAGTCTGACTTGGAGTTGGAGTTCACTTTCATTTTATATAGACCCAAGTGCTAGCCTATAGCCTTAGGCTATGGAATTGTCATGGAGTTAAACAATTGGAATAGCCATTGTTGGTAAGTAGATCAAAGTCTAGTACCGGTAACTGTAGTGTTAGTGTTAGAACTAGGCCTAGACATTAAAAGCAGTTTAAGTTGTCTTTCTCGTAGACCTAGCTACCAGTGAAATGTTTCCAATGTAGAATATAAAGCAAATAATCACCTTTTGGTTTCAGGCAATGGCACAATCTATCACTTCCTCGGCAATCTGAATGTATACGCTATCTTTCCTCAGCTTCGCTTCGGAAAGATAGCTACATCCAGATTGCCTCGGAAGTGATAGATTGTGCCATTGCCTTCACCAACGGTAATTATTTGCTTACTATCTTTATCTAATCATTATTTTCACACGACATCACATGCACAATTTTGCTTTCTTAGAAAGCACCCTCTTGGGTTGTAACAGCTATTTAAAAAAAAATGATAACCGGGTCTTTACTTTGTCGTTTGTTATTTTCTATACATGTCAACTATTAGACCGGCAGCCCAGAGGTCTTTTGTGCATCGAAAAGCGTACTGATTGTTGAACATATTTGGTCAACAATAGACAATATTAAAGAAGATATTCTTAATTTTTCGGGACAAAATTGAATGACAAAAGTATTATGGAAAACTATACTATCTCATACAATGAAATTTAGATGTACATTCAACTATTTCACAATAATACCTAGAAAAAAGAACTACTTAAATTTTTTTCACTTTTACAGTCTAAGAATCAATATCTATAGTATTTGGACACGGATATAAATTTTAAAAATGCAGAACATGTTGGAATAGTGTAAATGTCCATATAAAAAACAAAAAAAGCAAATCTGTTATGTCATATCCCAAAGAACAAATAAAATTATAACATTTTTTTTTCTTTAGAATTTATACCAACCTCTATTACAAACCATTTATTTATGAATTCACATACAATCATAGACATGAATTTCAGTAATTAAATAAATAAGAATTGTGTAAACCGATCTATCACAAATAAATTGACTGTACAATACTGATATGTTTAAGAAAATGTTACATCATAAACAAAATAAGATGAAATCATAAACGTTATTTCTTGACTTACTGTGTCAATTAACATCAAAGATCAAAAAACAATTTTGATTTATCAAGCATATATGCACAGAATATAATCCATTATATAACAAAAAGTTTAACTCAGGATGTGATTTGTCCATAACAGTGTATATACCGGAGGCAAAGATCCATCTAATTTGTTTTAAATACTAAGTCGGCCATTTGTATAGACCTTTATGGTTTCCAGATAAATGCAATAAGATGTGTAGGGCATGAAAGGTGCGTGCCTTGCAATCAATATGGAGTTCGAATCTAGATACGCTCTAATATTGTGTACTTCAATAAGATACTTACTTAAGATAATTAATATGATCTTGACAATGCTTTAAAAACATCATGGGCAACACCCAGTATGATTCAAATTCACAATAGGCCTGGCAGGCGCGTCATTATCCAGCTGATTTGAATGCTCCATGGGGAGTGGAATTAAGTTCATTTCTAGCGCTTGAGTATTGATAAATTCATAAACTAATACAAGACAAACACAACATCTACGCGGATTACAAAATGATGGTGGAATATTCGTTATATTACAGAAAAAGTTGGTTTTGTTCATAACTAGAAATGAAGATGTCCCAAGATTAACGCAACTATTGACTACACAAATCCTATAATCAAGATTACAAATTTTGTAGACACCCTGTTCAGCATGATAAATGGTGCGAAACTGCCCTTTTTGTCGATATTAAATGTTGACTTCCAGATATTATAACTTTTTGTTCAGATATGGTACACACTTAAAACTTTCACATAGTATTGCTAATATAACTTGGCAGTTCTTCAAAAAGTATTAATCCAACTACTAATATAATTATTGATCTACACCAAATTATGTAAATCAATAATTTTCTATTGTTGGGGGAAAATGCCTAAAATTTAAGTTTGGGACTACAACTACTAGTAACCATGTAACATATCTTGAACCCAATAATGATTATTATCAGATTATAGAAACGTCTATTGTCTTTAATATAACTGCAAAATCATGCTGATTACAGGTGTCGTTTGGTACATTTCACCAATTATCTATAACAAATCAAAACAGCTGCTTTATTGGACACCATCTTGGATTTTGAGGTGTTCACAACAAATCTTTACTGATAGACCTCTGAATAATTTTTCGTCATTAAGATTTCCTGCAAATCAAATCGGTTTAAGCTTGTTGTGGAAAGGTTCAAAAGATACATTTTCAAATGGGTACGTATCACCTAATTCGTCTATGACGAATTTCATGTCTAGTTTTTATTTTTTTTCTTTGTACGTTTTTTGTGTCTCGTGTCTGTAAAATTTGGCTGGGGATATGATAATGAAACCTGGTGAACATAATAGACCTTGGTCCGAAATTGTGCACCTGGGTAATGATTATGACGGTACTACCCTGTGACGTCATGGAGACGCCATTTTGTGAAATATTTCAACAGCCCATATCTTTCTTACGTAATGGTATATTTTCACCAAATTTTGTACATGGCAAGCTAAGTTCAAGGGCTATATAAAAATGTCACACCCAAGGTCGTACGGACAACGACGGACGCGTACGCGCGCGTCAAAGGGTAAAAATCCTTGAAAAATTCTCAAATCATCCGGCGAACCAATTTTCCATACGTTTCAGGTCATTCCGAGCATTTCAAAATTTTGCGCGCGTGCGCGTTTGCGCGCGCGCTTTTTCACGCGTTGCGCGCACGGAACAAAAAAAATGGCGTTTTTTTTTTTGGAAACTGTTCCCAATACTTTCTATGATAAATTAAAACAGTTTCCAGATCTCCTCGACCAAAAACGCTCGAACAGGAGGGCGTAAAACTTTAAAATCCGCGAGTGCTGCTATGCACAAAATATGTACAAAATATGCCCTTTTTTAATTGATAATAATTTTTAAAATCCACGGGCAATTTTGTTAAAAATATTTTTCCTTGCAGACGAATGAGTTGTAGATACAACGTCATGCATCCTTATCGCCAACCAAACCTCATTATGTAATCATATGACCATGAGAAGTTAACATTAGCAGTTTTCAACGATTTTATCATTTGCGATTATGTATATATCGTGTTTGGATTCCGATATCTCGGTCAATTCTGCTTGAATCTATCCCAAGTTTTGATATCTTGTAGCTGGGACGATTCTGAACAATTACCATCTCTTTCCGACCGGAAATGTGCCGATGCGCGCGTGCTACACATGAAATCCGCGCGTGCTGCCATATGTAAAATATGTGAAAATGTGGTAAAAACATGCCCTGTTCAATTGATCATAAATTTGAAAATCCATGTTCAGTATTTTGGTTGTTGTGTATTCGTGACAGAGTATGAGTTGTAGATATGGTGCGATATTCAAAAATCGCCAATCGGACATCGTGACGTCATCAATTTGCCATGAAAAGCGAAAATTTAATTTTGATTGATTTCATAAATGTTGTGTTATGTTTTGAAGGTGCAGTTGTGTGTCTATCTCCTTCGATTCTGGTCGAATACGTCTACAATTTTGATATGTTGTAGCGGAGATCTGGAGGAAAAATAATATGTTCCTATTATGTTGCTCAAATAATGGAAACATTTGTTTTCCCTCTATTGCAATGTAGCATACAAATAATTCAAGATATTCCGAGTAAGCCGTTATATTTCTTTTGTTTCATAACTTATGGTGTTTTTAATTAAATCTTTGAAAACAGTAATTGGTTCTCCAAACAGGGCACATCAAATTGATGCATATAATGCCTTGCTAATTAACGTGACTAAGCCGCCCTCCCCAAAGTATGTGGCTTCGCCCCTATTACTACGTCATACAATTTCATATAACGCCCACCTCTTTCAGTAACGGTCAAAATAATCTCTCAACCCTAGCGTTTGCGTGTAGTAATCCCTGTTAGCGCTGCAATAATGGAGAAAGGTGATTTTGACTCGACCTGTATCAACGTAATTCGATCCCTACGAACTGAAGTATATACCGCGATAACACGGCCCTCTCTTCCTACACACGAAGTGGGGATCAAGTATTGTGCCTGGAAAGTTTTTGTCTCTTCTCTGATCAACACGTTATTTTACAGGTAAGACAATATAATTTCTATCTTACATGGATAATTGAAGTTATATCGCATTTTATAATGTTAAGGTAGTCATGTTAAAGTTATATATTTATAATGAGTGAGATGGAAACTAGTGGAATTATGAGGGAAGAGTTTGAGAGAGATTACCGTAAAAGTTTGACTAGAGGCGCTACTTTCTCACAGTATTAGCAGATATTATCAACAGCCCCAGCCCCGTCCACAAGGATCTAGTATAATGAATATGTATCTAGCCCTTTGTCAACGATCTTCGAGCAGGTCTTAATGAATATTCATGATAGCATAATCATGTAAAATTGAGAAGAGGTAAACGTTACTTAGGGAAAAAACCCACCAAGCAAGCAGAAGTAGCTCTTGGGTCGGTGGTTGGTGCAAATCATTAGGCATGGCGGTATGTAAAGCCGTAGGTTCAAGTCGCATTGGATTAATTATGTTTTTATTCTTCGATTTCATAGGAATTTTTTTTTAAACAAATGCCACCGTTTTGTGCATAGGAATAGGAAGGAAAATCATTTACTTTTTGCCAGATACACAATTATGACATTCAGGTGAAATCATGGCATTCCCTGTCCCACCCCACCACACCCCACACACACACACACACACACACACACACACACACACACACACACACACACAAACACACTAGTTAAGAGTCGTGTAGGCGGGGGGGGGGGGGGGGCATGGGCGTCGATCTGTCATTGATACCCATTCATCAGGGGGGATGATCTATTCATCCATCCCCCTGATGAATGGGTATTACGTAAGTATCGACGCCCATGGGGGGGGGGGGGGGGGGGGGGGGAGGGGGGGGGGGTGCATGTCTGTCGCCAAAAATGTTCGAGGCCGAGACCGAGACCACTTATTCAGTTGTTTCCCCAAGGCCGCCAAATAGTGGTAAAGGGGGAAGGGGCAACTTGTAACTTGTAACGTGTTTTTAAAATAATGTTTGTTATGAATTTTCGACACCCTTGGGCCTTGGTCCATTTAACGATGTCTCTCAAGCTACCCATCATCCTTCCCCTTCGACCCCTCCAAAATATTTCACTGAACATCACGACCAGTAAATCAATGAGGATTACGTATTGTATTAGAATTACTTTAAGAAAATACGCGCCTTAAAGCCAAATCCCCTAAATGCTGGTAGATGACAATTAAAAACAATTCAATCAAATTAAACATGTTAAAGGGACAGATCCACTTTTACAAAACGTCTGAACAGCTTTCAGTTGTACAAATCAGAGTGAACAGCCCTCTAATTTGGATTCTACGAATGAAAAACGAATGCGTCCCTCCATTTAAACTATATATCGGTCAATAAAGGAGTTCAACTGATTTAGCATAATATTACAACAATATAGTACTAATTCTCGTAAAGGTATTGTGAAGCCGACATTTGTTAACGTATGTCACGGAAAAAGATCTCAAAAAGAAAGAATATATAATTACATGTAGTCAGTTTAAGCGAAGTTTGGGTATTTTGCTTGGTAAACGCTCACACATTAGTACTTATGCGCGGCTCACGTAGGGGTCATGCATACCGATCTGGCACTCCGTGAAATCTATGTACGAACTTACTCACCGGCCAAAAATACGTATGTACATAATTAACCGACGTCCCTCAGTTTATTCAGTTTTAGGTCTATAACTCCACGAAAAAGAGATTTCAAGCCCTAATTTTTTCAGGCATGCTATTAAATGACATTTCCTTTCATATAAGACAATAACCTCGCAACTTTTGAATTTTGGCTTGCAAAAGTGGATCTCTCCCTTTAAATAGCAATGTAGCTATCGAGTATGTATGTACAACATGCATTCTGCCTCATAGCCATTGGTTCCTGATATGTTTGAATAAGGGAATGTGTTTTACATTAACATGTTATAGTATTTTCACAAATCATTCCATAGAAAATATTCCATGTACAAATATTTATTACAAAATCGCTCTATATTTAAGCATTATGTTCATCTAATAAGGTAATTTGTCTTTAACTAGTTTTCTCTTTCCAGTTGAATTTCTATTCATCACGATCACCTGTTTGGTTTCCATGTGATTCTTTTGTTATCATATTTTACGACGCACACTGAAGCTGTTAATAGGCAGATAAACCTCGTACAAGCAGTCGATCTGTTTGAATATTACGTAACTATGCATTATAGCGCTCTCTGCATGATAGTGTATTTTGTAATGGCATATTATGCCGTTGATTTACAGTCGATTAAGTGATCGAGGTTATCCCAGATGTTGTCATATTTTGAAGCACTTGGGCAAGAAAATATAGTAGCGATCTTGTCTATCATTGTCTATCGGAGGAGAAATGTTGTCCCTTTATCAATCTGAGTGGACTTTGGGGCCAACAATTGATTTATATTGGGATTACAGATACTTGCTAACTTTATTCTGGTATTAACGTGTGTGAGGTGTGTGCGCTATATGCGTACTGTATTTGAATGAATGCAAACAAAACCAATCATGAAAACATTGTTTTTAAATGCAGGTTACAAAAGAAACAAATGAATTGAAACAATTTAAAACAAAATAAATAAAAAAATATAATGAACAAAAAATGACGAGAAAAAAAGTGAAATGAAAGGAGAATGACACAAAACAGGGAAACAGAACCAACAACTAATACTATTAAAAAAACGCAAGACTTCATTTGGGTGGATTTGATCCGCGTACTTTGAGATCTAAAAACAGACCAATACCATCTACCGTTGAACCACGTTCTGAAGCGGAATTTAAAGCATATTCTTTCAGCCCTTTCACACATCTTCGACATGTTTCATTCATGCTTATGTATAATTATTCAGAACAGGTGTACGATCTATTGCATTATTTGAGGCGCTAGGAGGAACATTATTGTTCGAACTGTATTATTCTGTCCAAGCAATCGTTATCCTCATTGTGCTCTCCGCATTATCTGTTTTGAAAAGGAACTCATGATGCACCACCAACAAGACTATTCACACTATTTCAAATGAATAGCAACAACATATATATTTGCATAATCTCTTGAGTTTCATCTCAACTATAGAGATAGAAACATATTGCATAACATAGCAGTTTCCAAGTTACAACGTGCAGCACTAGCAGCATAACATCAAAGAATGCATGACACGGCATCTCAAGTTCGAATCTGACAAACCATGCATAATGAACATAATCGTAGTCATAGCGTGCGTGTGCTGTGTGCATGTATACTATAACGGGTGTGTTTGTGTCTGTGTGTGTGGGGGGGGGGGGGGGGGGGGGGAGGGGGGCGGGGCTGGGTTGCTCAACATTGCTTCCTATTCATAAGTTGTTATTAATTCTTGGTCGGAAAAGAGTAAAATAAAATTTGTGATTGATGAAGAGTTGGCTGAAACAGGGTGATGAATCAATTTTTAAAATGACCCTACCCCCTCCATCCACTAATATATAAAGCTTAATACTAGTACTAGCAGAATGTCAGGACTTCACTCACCTGAATGTAATAATTGTGTATTTAAGTTAACACAGAAATGATAATTTTCATTCCCATTCCTATGCACAAAACGCTGGCATCTGTTAAAACAAAATTTCCTATGAAAAAAAAAAAAAAAAAAAATCACTTATCCAGTGCGTCTTGAACCTACGGCTCTTCATACCGTGATGCAATTTTACCTTATCCTGATTTGCACCAACCACCGACCCAAGAGCTACTTCTGCTTGCTTGATTGGATTTCAACCCTTAGTAACGTTCATCTTTTCTAACTTTGCGTGATAATGCTATCATGAATATTCATTTAGACCGGCTCGAAGATCGTTGACAAAAGGCTAGATACATATTCATTATACTGGATCGTTTTGGATGTTTGCTGGCGCTATTGATACTCCTCTAAACCAGTAGCGCCTCTAGTCAAACTTTTACGGTATACTAGTTATAGTTGTATAACTTGCTGAATATTGAGAATAATCTTTGTATTGTTTATGGTAATTATCTAAGTAATAATTATATACTGGTTGATTAATAATATCTGATGTAAAAGAGAGACACAAGTTGTGAATTAATACATGTATATTATAAGTGAGTATACTGTTTGCATAAAGATTTAGCATGAGGTACTGCTGTGAACAGTGAAGATTAACTTTGAATGTTCGATGTGAACGTGACTTATAATTATTTTTCTGTGTGTTCTCCTATACTTATGATTGTATTTGTGGAACCAGCCAAAGCATAAAGCCGTGTGTATGAAAAGGGTTTAGTTATTCCAATCGCCCCTTACCGAAACTAAAATTTAGATAAACAAACGTATATCTGCATTCTGTCTCATTCACGAAATGGTTGACAAAGTGTAGTCTTATGGATCAGACCCATTTAGTATATAATTTTGTATTGTACATCGACGAAACGTACACAATGCATAGTTGACCTTAGAATAGTAATTCAAATTGTCTGGAATATAGAATAACTAGGAAGACTGGTAATTTGTGTTGTGGAAGATGATGTATTTGCTTCTCTGAGAAACCTCCCAAAAGAATAACTTTGTACAATTGCATGGTTTAAAGGTACACTTGAGTATTGGTACTTCCCGAAATGCCCCATGACAAAAAATTGGTTGGTTCTAATTCAATTAGAAAGTTCCTTGAATAAAACATGTAAAATGAGAATCATTCCCTTTCAAATGTTCTCATAATTGTAAAATTTCATTAAAAAAAATTTTATTTATATATTGTCTAGACAATCGATATCTTGATTTTTTTTTAAATACTTAAAATGCATATATCACTTCTTAAAAAAATAAAAAGAGTTTTTTAAATAGTTGATACTATCTTTATCTAATCATTATTTTCACACAACATCACATGCATAATTTTGCTTTCTTAGAAAGCACCCTCTTGAGTTGTAACAGCTATTAAAAAAAAAATGATAACCGGGTCTTTACTCTGTCGTTTGTTATTTTCTATACATGTCAACCATTAGACCGGCAGCCCAGAGGTCTTTTGTGCATCGAAAAGCGTACTGATTGTTGAACATATTTGGTCAACAATAGACAATATTAAAGAAGATATTCTTAATTTTTCGGGACAAAATTGAATGACAAAAGTATTATGGAAAACTATACTATCTCATACAATGAAATTTAGATGTACATTCAACTATTTCACAATAATACCTAGAAAAAAGAACTACTTAAAACATTTTCACTTTTACAGTCTAAGAATCAATATCTATAGTATTTGGACACGGATATAAATTTTAAAAATGCAGAACATGTTGGAATAGTGTAAATGTCCATATAAAAAACAATAAAAGCAAATCTGTTATGTCATATCCCAAAGAACAAATACAATTATAACATTGTTTTTCTTTAGAATCTACCAACCTCTATTACAAACCATTTATTTATGAATTCACATACAATCATAGACATGAATTTCAGTAATTAAATAAATAAGAATTGTGTAAACCGATCTATCACAAATAAATTGACTGTACAATACTGATATGTTTAAGAAAATGTTACATCATAAATAAAATAAGATGAAATCATCATACGTTATTTCTTGACTCACTGTGTCAATTAACATCAAAGATCAAAAAACAATTTTGATTTATCAAGCATATATGCACAGAATATAATCCATTATATAACAAAAAGTTTAACTCAGGATGTGATTTGTCCATAACAGTGTATATACCGGAGGCAAAGATCCATCTAATTTTAAAAAAAATACTAAGTCGGCCATTTGTATAGACCTTTATGGTTTCCAGATAAATGCAATAAGATGTGTATGGCATGAAAGGTGCGTGCCTTGCAATCAATATGGAGTTCGAATCTAGATACGCTCTAATATTGTGTACTTCAATAAGATACTTACTTAAGATAATTAATATGATCTTGACAATGCTTTAAAAACATCATGGGCAACACCCAGTATGATTCAAATTCACAATAGGCCTGGCAGGCGCGTCATTATCCAGCTGATTTGAATGCTCCATGGGGAGTGGAATTAAGTTCATTTCTAGCGCTTGAGTATTGATAAATTCATAAACTAAGACAAACACAACATCTACGCGGATTACAAAATGATGGTGGAATATTCGTCATATTACAGAAAAAGTTGGTTTTGTTCATAACTAGAAATGAAGATGTCCCAAGATTAACGCAACTATTGACTACACAAATCCTATAATCACGATTACAAATTTTGTAGACACCCTGTTCAGCATGATAAATGGTGCAAAACTGCCCTTTTTGTCGATATTAAATGTTGACTTCCAGATATTATAACTTTTTGTTCAGATATGGTACACACTTAAAACTTTCACATAGTATTGCTAATATAACTTGGCAGTTCTTCAAAAAGTATTAATCCAACTACTAATATAATTATTGATCTACACCAAATTATGTAAATCAATAATTTTCTATTGTTGGGGGAAAATGCCTAAAATTTAAGTTTGGGACTACAACTACTAGTAACCATGTAACATATCTTGAACCCAATAATGATTATTATCAGATTATAGAAACGTCTATTGTCTTTAATATAACTGCAAAATCATGCTGATTACAGGTGTCGTTTGGTACATTTCACCAATTATCTATAACAAATCAAAACAGCTGTTTTATTGGACACCATCTTGGATTTTGAGGTGTTCACAACAAATCTTTACTGATAGACCTCTGAATAATTTTTCGTCATTAAGATTTCCTGCAAATCAAATCGGTTTAAGCTTGTTGTGGAAAGGTTCAAAAGATACATTTTCAAATGGGTACGTATCACCTAATTCGTCTATGACGAATTTCATGTCTAGTTTTTAAAAATGTAGTTGCATAATTGATAAAAGCTGCACAATATAGCCATTCGTATACGAGTGTGCATGATTTAATGACTAGGCTTAGCCTATCCATCTAAAAAAAAAACAAGCATGTCACATTCGGCAGGGGTGTCGATCCGTTTTTGAGATTGGGGGGGCGAAATTTGAAAATTTTTCCAGAGTGACCACTGAGAGAGCTAAAAGCCCCACATTGGCATGCCCGGAAGTTTTATTATGCGCTCATCGAAAGTGTCTTGATGGCTCGAAGACCTGACTTTGGGGGGCACCCACATTTGGGGACAATAATGGGGGTCCAGGGGGCGGAGCCCCGGAAGCTTTTAGATAGCTTTTAAAATAGTGAACCTACTCGTAACGTATTTTTAAAGGGCATAGCGAGGAAAAGATTGAGCCTTGCATGAGATGGATCCACGTAATCCTGTATACTATAGAGCCATCGATATAGTCTATAGGGCATTGGGCTCCCATGAAACTAAGCAAGGGCGTCAACAACTTCTCAAAAGTTGAGGAGAGACATTGCGAGGAAGCGAAGCGACCGAGCGGGGGAGGGTGTGGGAGGGGGTGTCCCCCTCCCACAGTAGGGAGCTTTTGTATTTTTGGGCGTGAAATTGTGCGATTTGGTGCACACCTGAGACAGAAATTTCACGTAATATGACGTAGGCCTATATAGTCTATCAGGTTATGTAAAGCAGCAATTATTTTTGCTATAATCTTGGAAACATTTTTTAATTTGGTCTAAATACATTACTGATGAGAAAAAGTCATGTTTCCATTTTTTATTTTTGGTCCCAGGGTGCATTTTGGCGATTTTAAAGATAATTAGCTAATTTGCATATTTGTGAAATAAGGTCAGGGGTCATTCTCTATCTAGGAATAGTAAACAAATATACCATGCACTGAGAGCCTCTAGTTGAAATTATGGATTCCGAGGTGACAGGAAAAGCACTATGTTCTGAGGGTCGTAGACCCTTCTTCTTCTTCTTCTTCTTGGTACTGCAAACAAACTCCGCATGATGCGGATATACAGTTGCAGGCACTTGGTGGGTTTAGGTGTGCGCGCCTAATTGGGGAGCCCGTGGTGGGCCCTCCTAGTGAAATCTAGCATATTCATCTTACTCAAATGTCCTTGAAATGAATGCAACGATGTGGCTTGTCGTGCGTTATTTGGTAAGAGATTCCACTCCGCCAGAGTTCTTGGTATAAATGAATATTTATAGCAGTCCTTCTTGGTTGTGAGTCGTTTGAACGAAAGAGCAGATGACTTTCTTGTTTGGATTCCCCCTGATGAGTCTTGCCGGTATTTGTCTGAGTCAATTTCAGCAGTGTGCTGTATTGATTTGTATAATAGATTGAGTCTGGAGGTAGCCCGGCGATCTTCCAGGGGTTTCCAACCCAGTGTTGATAGCATATTGGAGACGCTACTGGTTCTTCTCCAGTCCTTGTATACGAATCTGGCAGCTCTTCGTTGAACAGCTTCAAGTCTGCTTTTGTGTTCCTCTTTGTATGGGTCCCATACTGATGCAGCGTATTCTAGCTTTGGTCGGACCAACGTCTTGTAAGCTGTCTCTTTCACTTTGCGCGAGCAACTATAGAGGTTTCTCCGAATCAGGCCCAGTACCTTATTTGCCTTGGATGCAGTTGTGTTTATATGGTCTGCCCAGTTCAGTTTGGAGTTAAGCTCTACCCCAAGGTACGAGTGTTTCGCTATTGAGTGAAGGGGTGTTCCATTCATGGTGTATTGTGTTACTTTAACTCTCCGTTTGTGAGTAATGTGCATCACATGGCACTTGTCAATGTTAAATTTCATCTGCCATTTTGCCTCCCAGGCGCACAAACGGTTAATATCCTGCTGTAGTGCCGTATTGTCAGCATCGGATTGGATCTCTCGGTATATAATGCAGTCGTCCGCGAACAGTCGCACTTGGGAGTCGACTCCCTTTGGTAAATCGTTAATGTATAATATAAATAGTAGTGGACCCAGAACAGTACCCTGTGGAACTCCTGATTGTACGTCCACGTGTTCGGATGAAGCCCCTTCCAGTACGACAGATTGCGTCCTCCTTGTCAGAAAGTTATTTATCCAGGTGTGTATAGATCCTGTTATCCCTGCTTGGTTCAGCTTCAGAAGAAGCCTCTGATGGGGGACTGTATCAAACGCCTTGCTGAAGTCTGTGATGACGACGTCTGCTTGTCCTTGACGATCTAAGATTTCGGCGATGTCATGCACGGTCAGGGCGAGTTGAGTTTCGCATGATCTCCCTTTCCTGAATCCATGCTGTTCTCCATTGAGGACGTTGTATGTCTCGAGATGTGTCATGATGTTTGTGTGGATTATATGTTCCAATAGTTTACAGGGTATAGATGTCAATGAGACTGGTCGGTAATTCTTGGGTTCGGAGCGGTTTCCTTTCTTAAATATCGGCGTAATGTTGGCTTTCAACCAGTCCTCTGGCAATTCTCCCGTGTCGATGGATTTTTGAAAGATGTTCTTTAGCAATGGGGCCACCTCTTCCGCACATTCCTTTAGCACTGCTGGTAACATCCCATCTGGGCCAGGAGCCTTGTGTGAATTCAACTCTTTTAACAGTTTAACAACGCCATTTGTTGTTATAACTATTCGGTCCATCGCCGGGGTATAATCATCATTAATATGCGGTAGGTTATTACAATTTTCCTGCGTAAACACAGACTGGAACTGTCGATTAAGTGTGTTTGCCTTTTCAAGAGGGGTATCTGCAATGCCGTTGGTTGTGTTTAGCGAAGCGACACCGGTGGAACTCTGCCTCAGACTTTTCACAAATCTCCAAAATGGCTTGGTGTTGTTCGTTGTGAGGTTCTCACCCATCTCTCGTAAGTAGTTGCTGCGTGATTTTCTGAGGCTACGATCTAGGGTTCGGCGTATATTTCTAAAGATGTTCCAATCAGGATCTGCATTTGTGTGTCTAGCTTTGTCATAGGCATTTCTTTTACGGATGGATAGCTTCTTATGACAGTGTTTAAACCAAGGCAGATTGTTGTTTGGTGTAACTGACCTACTTGGAATATGCAAGTCCATTGCTGAAATGAGGGTGTTCTTAAATCCCTCCCATAGGTCGTTTACTGTGGCTTCTACTACATCGTTGATTGAGTCCGCGTATCGTGTCAAATCCTCCTTTATATTCTCAAAATTTCCTTTCTTTAATAAAAAGACTTTTCTCCTTTTTTGTTTAACCCTCGTGGAAGAGTGTAAGAATTCAACTGAGACAACGTCGTGGTCAGATATCCCTGGAAGTATACATGTATTCTGGACTAGAAGTGGAACATTTGTAAATACAAGATCTAAGATGCTGTTGTTTCGTGTGGGTTGTGTCACAACTTGATGTAGGTTGAATTCTTCAGCAATGTTGATCATGTGCGTACTCGCGGCAGGGTACCTTCCTCCAGTGGCAAATGTGTTCCTTGTCCAGTCAATGTCAGGTAAATTAAAGTCTCCAGCTAGAAAAATTTGGCTATTGATTGGTAATTTTGATAAGGCTTGCTGAAGATCCGTTAATTGAAGTTCGTCAAGAGCGATTGTTCCATTATGTTTTCTATAAAAAGCACCAATATATAAGGTTGGACGGCCTTTTACGTGTAGACTGGTCCACAGCATTTCAGATGTGTCCTTTTGGAGTTGGTGCGGCTTTTCCTCCCGGCATATTAAATCGACCCGTGTTGCAATGAGAACACCTCCTCCAGTAGACAGTCGATCGTTGCGAAAAACTTGGTAATGTGGTGGGATAATCTCTGATGTGAATATTGCTGTATTTAGCCATGTCTCGGTCCCTACAACAATATCTGGCTTCTCTGTTTCAAGCAGAGCCTGAAATTGAGCTGTCTTGTTGCATATACTTTGAAAATTGATATTTAGTATTTTCAATGGTTTGTCCCTGGGCTTTTTTGCGTTGACGTTTGTAGCCCCTTCACCATGGCCATGCTTGTTTTTATTCTTAGGGTTTCGTTCAGGTTTTCTTTTCTTGGTCCTTGGGGATGATGCGGCAAGCGGCATAAACGATGAAGGGGGATCATCCATGTAGGCAAGTGAGGAGAAGCTGTTTGTACATGTAATTGACGAGTTATACGAATCAAACAATGAAGAGGCGAAGTTCGGTAATCCACAGGAAAGACATATCCAGCTCACAGTAGACGCTTTAAGACTTTAAGACCCGAAGAACATAGTGCTTTTCCTGTCACCGAGGAATCCATAATTTCACTAGTGGCTCGAAATAGTGCATGATATATTTGTTTTATATCCTTCGCATAATCATAATCATCGCAAAAATAAATGATTTCAATTAAATTAAAGACAAATATAAAGAAAGACAAAACATTGATCATGAAACCACCACTGCACTATGTTCTGTTTGTGACACTGACCCCCTTTGCGCAATAGTTATAGCGCAAGGGCGTATTGCGCTATCTTTCCATTCATGGTTACGCGCATTAACAACTAATGCGCACCCAAATTCAAAACGCGCGCATCAAACGTGAATAATTAACACACTTTACGTAATGTATCGTTTGTAACATGTTTACTATCGTGTAATATTGAAATGAATGCATGATACGGTATAATTATAAGACTATTTGTTTTTTAATATCTTCTATCGATCTTTTTAATATATACAAAATGTGTTTACTTACCATAAATGTCACTTGATATATCCAAAATGTAGAGTCCACAGCTAGCCTCAGGCACGATAAATAGTTTTAAACGGACGTCACGGTCAATCGAATTGGAAAGTCAACGGAACAGTCAAAGTCTCAATCAATGAGTTTCAAATAAACAATGTCAAACCAAACAATGGAACACTAAAAAGTATTTAAAACGTATGTACATGATGAAGTCAATGTTATTGTTACTATTTGTTGTACATGTGTACAATGCATCCACTATGAAAGTGGAAAATCCGTTGGCGACTCTCAGAAACAAGGTTCATGTGAGTAATATTATTGCTTGTAGTGGGACTAGATCTAGGTCTAGTGACTAGTGATCTGACTCTGTCTCTGAGCTTCTAATACACGTTCGACCTGACTGTCTGTCATCATATCTTCTCTGTTACTGTTAGTGTTACCAACATTGTCATTGCCAACAGCACCATCTGCCGAGCTTGAGGTGGACGGCTGGTCGATCTTGGCATTTTCGACAGTAGAAGCATGCAGTTTTGCAGACAAGGTTTTTGACATATCTACTTTCTGCTGCTCACTAGTGCGAGAGTAATTTTTGATCGATGTCTCTGATCTGTGTCCTGAGACAGTCATGATGTGACGCGAGGCATAGCCGGCATGGTCCAAAATGGAGATGCTTGTAGCTCTGAGACTATGGTTGGTGTACTTCAGACTGCAGCCAGCATCTTCACATATCTTCTTTGTCATAGATTCTAGTGTATTCTTTCCAAGAGGAGAATTGTCGAACCACACATCATCGGCATCACTGACTTTACATTTGGGCTTCTGCCACATGTACTCACACAGCGGATTCAACTTCCGAAGATACTTCTTCAAGTTCTTCACAGGGCATCGTGAACTTCCAGCGACAGAATGCATCTGACCGCCCTGACTTTTTTCATTATCATCTCGATGATTTTTGGTGCTCATGTCCCTCAAAGTGACAAATTCTTTTTCCCCTTGCTCATGTAGGATGAAATCTCCTGGTTTCATGTTTCGTAAGTTCTCCATACCGCGGTTAGCAAAGAAGATCATGCAATCCATAAACACCTTTCGTTGCAGATCTCTTGGTTTTGAAAGATCAAAACTGTCTTGAATGACTGTCATGTCAGCATCGCTGATGGATGGATGATGCTTTACGTAACCCTTTCCACTTGATTTCAGTTTCACAATCGTAGCCTTGAACACACGATTAGACAAAGGAAAGTCCTTACCTTTGATGTCCACACCTTTGATTGACAAAAAGTGTCGTTGGAGAGCAAACTTGATACAATGCATCGATTTAGCCGAATATCCGTCCCCTTTCTTAGTGCGGGCCCCGGCGTAAAAACGTGAAAGAAGCTTGTCTAAATCAGCAATGTCTATGGTCGATATTTCCTCAAAATTCACATTAGTGAGCAAGCAGAATTCTTTGAAGATTGAAAGTCCGTATTTTATCTGTTTTTTGGTGTTTTCGCTATCGGTAGAGCCAATGAAAGCCTCTAAATCCTCGTCATCGATGAGGTTAAACCGAACAGCGGCGGCGGCGGCGGCGGCCATTTTGGTGGTTTGTTTAGAAATATTGCAGCGGCGCGAAGTTTAATTTTGCAGCGCAGACGATCCGTTTAGTACACAAGTCTATGGAGCGATACCGATCCGATATATCGCGTTGATATTGTGTATATCGTGTTGATATCGATTTGATATTGTGTATATCGTGTTGATATCGATGAAAATCATTGATTAATCGTTATATATGACGTCAATGATGGAATAGCATTTACTATTCCATCATTGACGTCACGCATAGCACATTTTTCTCCATGGGCATTACTATGTTTGGTCACATGACGCTATGTAGACCAATCACTGAACAGGATTTCATTCATGTAGGATATAATATAATATATTTTAGCAATGTTTGCCTTCGTATATACAATGACGGCAATGCATTGATATTATCTCGTTTGTTCATAGTTTATCATTTAATGAATACGTGTTTTGGATTCAGCACACTTGTACACGCTTCGTCTCACAGCCATTTGCACGCAGTACTGGTTGCGATACGGAGGTGAACCTCCCCCAACGTTACGGCGTAAATTTTTTCAGCACGGGGCACGCCTACAGCCATGCAGATAGCAAGTTACACACAATTTATCCCAGGGAAATTTGTGCAATTAATGTGGATAGTCAAGTGTCCACTTAAATTGCAATATTATCTCACGCATCTGTTCGAATCCCTTCTTGCCTTACAACATTCCCGGTTCATGAACTTGTTATGAGATAAATTGAAATAATTTAGTTCACGAATAGGGGACATCATTGCAAAGCTAGTTATATATTCGGACATTGTTATTAGAATTGTCAAAATAAATTCTTCGAACACATTTAAAATTTAAAAACAGCAATTACTTCACTTTTATGAAAGAAATTCAGTATTTTGGTTTACTTTTGCGTACATGTAAAGTTTGTTTTAATGAACATGCGATGCACGTTACTCTCTAATAATGGTGTCCTAATTATCAGACTATGATTTAACTATTTTGACTGGATTCTGCCATCGTCTATTTCTCCCTGCGTGTAGTAGGACTCGAACCCCCGACCCTCGCATTAAGTGGCAAGAGTCCAATCCACAACACCATTACGCTTCCAAAAAAAGTAGAGTAGTCACGTTAGGCAAGTAGAGCCTGAGTTTTCGAACCTCGCATGCGGATCTTTATCAAAGAGCAAATTAAAATGTGGAGGTCTTGTGGCACGATCGGAAAAGCGCTTGACTTTCAAACCACGGGAGCCGAGTTCGAAACATGCATGTCGATGCCCCAACATTTGCGTCCCTCAGCAAGGCATTACATCCACATTGCTGCTCCCCGCCCGGGTATAATATTGGATACATAATTGATATGAATAAGGATGTGTAAAGCATGAGTGCACTGTAAAGTAGCACATTCTGGAATGCTCCCCGGGGAGTGGAAAGAGTGCTCAATAAGTGATGGATCATGGATGTATTGTGGGTTTGTGTCCGATTACCGAGGTCACATTAGACGCAGATCCCTCTGGGAGAACAGTGCAAAACACAGAAGAGGCTAACCCGGAAAATAAAAAAGAAAAAGAAAAGAAAATGACAAGAAGAGTTACTCTTTCAAAGTGATGTCACAATTATCAGATCATAAACATGTTTTTTCCTGTGACCGGAATCCCCCACCGTCTAATTTTATATCTCTCCTTGCTATGATGTACTTCTTTATCTAAGACAAAAACAAGTCCATCAGCACACTCTTTACTCTACATCTGACATCTTTAATATTGATGCAAATGGGTGTTGACTTCATTTACGTTTTGGCAATAAACGAAATAGATGTTGTGTATAAAAATAGTTCCAGTTCATAGCGGTTACCATGGCATTGTATTATGATGAATGAACGCCGTTCAACGTTGTTTTTCCGGGGAAATCTTAGAATAGAGACACACGCTCTTATGTTGAAGTTGGTTGAAAACAAACGATCATTGCTCTGCTAAAATTACAAATAATTGCTACCAAATTTTCTCCGAATTAAATTATGATTCCTGATAACTATTCACATAATAGTAAATGTTTTTTTATCCATCAGATCAGAATTAGTTTATCTCGATGTCTATTATAATTAAAATAAACTATTGCTAGGATAGAAATGCTGTTGATCATGTGAACTGACATTATATACATGTAATTATAAAAGTGTGTTAAGTTACATTGCAAAAATGAATGTGACCATTGAAAGCAGAAAATGAAGAAAGAAAAGAAAGGCTATATTAAAATAATCCATTAACTTATAAGATGTTTCCAAAAGTGATATTTGACCCTGCAATCATAATACATGAACTAACATCTATCATTGTAATTTTTTTGGAATAAGATCTGACCGTGAGACAAAAGAAAACTGTGTACCTTATGAAAAAAGTGAAAATGATTGATCGATTGTATAACTTTTGTCCATTGATTATGACTATTCAATCATAAATATCTCCAAACTCCGGGAGACAAACAATATTACAATCGAAATTTTAAAGCTTTAAGTGATTTGGGTGAATTTTAATGGATCACTACTTTATATACGATCCAGCTTTCCACGAAATCCTAATGTATTATTTGCAAGAAAGAACAAATGAAACGAGCAATTACGGAGATAATTACAAAATGTAATTGTTAATTAGGTCATAAAGGGAACGGTTAGTCGTTATACTAAATAAATTTGTCATTACATAAATGTTTTCCAATCAAGAAAAAGATGATTAATAGGGTAATTTTCAGAAGCGTAGTATTTTGCTTTAAAGGTACTTAGTAACATTGTCCAAATCCTCAAAATCCAATTGGAATTCTAGCGTTTCCCTCATACCTTGTTGTATTCCATCATACCTTAATGTATTCGTATTAACAATAACATCATGGGACAGGTTTCGGTTTTTCAAATTTCCCTTTCGTTAAAAAGATATTTACGATTGAAGTGGTCAGATGTTAAATTATCCACTGGACCGTGAAAACCGTGTTAAAAGTGAGTGCAATGAGTAAGTGAATATCACTTTGCATTTTTGCTTATTACTCGGCCATATAACGTCCCTTTAACTTGAAATTTTCACACAACACCCAATGGACACATCAAATAACAACAATATACATTGTATCAACCACTCATAACTTTGTGCACATGTCAACAAAGTTACTAGATCCCTTTAATAGCAAGATCATTATTATGCATCCAATACAGAAATCGCCATCTTACAAGGGCTTGCAAAAATGATGGAAATGTAGAAAATTAAAAAGGGGACGTAAAACTATGAAGCAGTTCTTACTTTTTTTTTTACATCACACTGCAATGAGTTGTGTTATACATATCCCGTCTAGTGTTAAAATTCAATATGCTTCTTCTATAACTCTAATTACAATTTGCTTCTTCTATTTAGAGTTATAGAAGAAGCAAATTGTAATTAGAGTTATAATAACTATAATTACAATTTGCTTCTTCCATAACTCTTATTACAATTTGCTTCTTATATAACTCTAATTACAATGTGCTTCTTATATAACTCTAATTACAATTTGAATGAGTTCTAAGAAGGTGATACAATTAATTTTGTTTCCAATTGCAATTTATTGTTCGTTTCTACCAAAATTGACATAATCAAATATCACGACTAGCCAAAAAAGCAACTTTAGAACAAAATACATAAATCGGAAACATAGGGATCTACTAATAAAAAAGGTATGTTGTGGACCACTCAGTAATAATTTCCAATGATGTATTTATAACGTGTGTACGGGAGAGCTACACAAAAGTGAACATTGAGTGTCAACAAAGACATTAACATCATTATACTGTAATAAAAAATAGCACCTTTAGTTGGGGGATGATTTTATTTCAACCAATACATTTGATAGTTTCATTATAATAATTATAATGAAACTATAAACTCTATTGGTTGAAATAATAACTGTACCAAGTAACAATATAGATGTAAAATATAGTTTTACTATGTTACTATAGTTTTACTTATGAATATCTACATAATATTATCTTATCACCCTATCTGAAAGAACACAATGTGTACACACTGTGTTTCACAGTTTGGATCACAGTGTGAACACAGTTGGTATCACACTGTGTTTCACAGTTTGGATCACTGTGTGAACATATTATTACGTTTCACTGTGATACACGGCGTAAGCTCCCTATATTTACCAGACTGCGTACAAAGAGTTTTTGTTGAAAAATGCGTAAGTCAATACAAATGTAGTCGTGGTAAAATATGGAAAGTTCCTTCTTTTTTTTAGCTAGACACATGTGTTTATTTCACTCCACGTTGTATATTTAGTGGTATTACATAATGTTATTTGTTCCCGTCTTATTCAACTTTGAACCTTTCCTTGAAACTTCTGATATGTTTATTCTAACGTGTGTGATGGACTAATAGGATCTTGAGGCAATTTGGTTTTACATAAAATATTGATTTTGTTTTAATGTACTTGTTTTTTTATACAATCTTTATTGTATGTATTTCTCACAACATACTCTTCACTTCGACAGCAACGAGTATGAAGAAGACGCATTCAGCATTTTTATGAGAAAAATATTCAAGAAATCGCATCGTGATAATGCAAATGGGATGCTCCCAAATCGCCGAACGAGAAAACATAACAGCGCGTTTTATTGCACATTATGACGTCATAACATGGGAATGACAAGATGGCATAATGTGCACATTGAACTTTCTGAAACTGGTAGTTAGCCGATCGCTAATAGCCCATTCCGTGCAACCATCCTCGATCGTGAGTCAATAAAGGGAAGTATGCAAGAATGTCGTTTGATGATCGGACGACCTAAAGCTGGAAATGGGTTAGTTGTTGTTGTTGCAGTTGATGTTGTTGATGTTGGTGTTGTTGTTGCAGTTGATGTTGGTGTTGTTGTGGTTGTTGTTGTTGTCTTTGTTGTCGTTGTTGTCGTTGTGGTTGTGGTTATTATTGTTGCTGCTGTTGTTGATGTTTTAAGACGTGGTGATGGTGTTGTTAGTGCATGTGGTTGTTCTTGTGTTAAAATATTTTCGACAGAAGAACGCGTGGCTTGTTGTTGGTGGTGGTGGTGATGTTTTTGTTGCTGCCGTTGTGGTTGGCTCAAAATAAGATCGACAAACGGATGTGTTTGTTGTTTCCGTTGTTAGGGCTCTATTGCAAAACCGCCTCCGACTTTGTCAAGCAATTTTAGGGTTAACGAACAAAATCTATGACAGCAAAAATAAATAATTTTCTTAAAACTGATGCGTTCTGCATTACGCTGTTGCCATGTTTGCGTGAAAGATCAACATGAGATCAGGATGTAACATGACAATGAAAATCCTATATTCCCGAATGTCGTAGTTGTTGTTGGTGTTGTTGTTGTTGTTGATGTTGTTGTTGTTGTTGTTGTTGTTGATGTTGTTCTTGTGTTTAAAATACTAGTGTCGACAAACCGACGAGATTGATGTTTTCATTGTTAGGGTTCTTTTGATAACTGTCTCCGACTTATCAAACATGTTAAACAAACACGGATAAACAAACAAAATATTTAAAGCAAAAACAAATCATTCTCTTTAAACTGTTGCGTTCTGCTTTACGCTGCTGCCATGTTTGCGTGAAGATCAACATGTAATCAGGATGCAACATGACAGTGAAAATCCAATATACCCGAATGTCGTTGTTGTTGTTGTTGTTTGTTGTTGTTGTTGTTATTGGTATTGTTGTTGGTGTTGGTGTTGGTGGTGTTGTTGTTATTGGTGTTATTGTTGTTGATGTTGTTGTAAACCTGATTGTTCTTGTGTTTAAAGTACTGTCGACAAACGGACGAGTTTGTTGTTTTCGTTGTTAGGGTTCTATTGATAACCGCCTCCGACTTGTCAAACATGTTAAACAAACACGGATAAACAAAAACAACATTTTAAGGCAAAAACAAATCATTCTCTTTAAAGGTTTTGCGTTGTGCATTACGCTGCTGCCATGTTTGCGTGAAAGATCAACATGAGATCAGGATGTAACATGACAGTGAAAATCCAATATACCCGAATGTCGTTGTTGTTGTTGTTGTTGTTGATGTTGTTGTTGTTGATGTTGTTGATGTTGTTGTAAACCTGATTGTTCTTGTGTTTAAAATACTGTCGACAAACGGACAAGATTGATGTGTTCGTTGTTAGGGTTCTATTGATAATCGCCCCCGACTTGTCTAACATGTTAAACAAACAAGGATAACAAAAATAAAATATTTAAAGCAAAAACAAGTCATTCTCTTTAAAGGTTTTGCGTTCTGCATTACGCTGCTGCCATGTTTGCGTGAAAGATCAACATGAGATCAGGATGTAACATGACAGTGAAAATCCAATTTACCCGAATGTCGGTTATTGGGATCTCGTCCATTCATCTTACTTTGGCGAAACATGAACTCGAGAAACATTAAAGGGCTTGTCAGGCAATTGCGTGATCTAAATAATATGAAAACACTGGGATGGACTTTAAATATGGTTAGACATAACAGTTCATAACTTGTGTATAAATGTTCATCACTCAAAGAATAGCTAAATACTTAAGAAGGTTAAATACGTAATTTGTAGTTAAAGGGATCTAGTAACATTGTCCAAAAAGCAAAATCCAATTGGAATTCTAGTACCTTTGTTGAAATGATAAAAAACGTGTGAATTGTTCAAGAAATTAGTATTTTTGTGATATATATAATATGTCGGCCAAAATCAGTTAGCTTTTTATCAAACAAAATATTAGCTACATTTTGGGTGAAATCAGTAATTTTGGTTGAACGCACGCAGGAAGGATATTCTAGGGACAAACGACATTAGACCCCTGAAGAAAAATAAATGTCCCTGTGCAAGATTGAACCCGAACGACCAAACGTGTGATTGTATATTTGTTATACAGAACGTGACGGGTCAACCTGTCAGATTTGTGGACAGTTGGAGTATTATAAAGATGATAAATATAAACTGTTCGATTCACATGCATTTCAATTATAGTAAGCAGGTAGAGTGACATAACCGGTAACCCCACATCCATATCACTTAAAGGGAATTCAGACCGGTATATTAGACGCGTGGATCCATCTTGCGCACTTTTACGCACAGTACTTAATCCCCATTGGCTCAGTTATAAGTAGCGATCGCAAACTGTCCCACTTCCGAATACCCGAGTCAAAAAAGCATCAAAAATAGTCACGTTCGGAATGTTTGTACTAGTCGAATGGAGATCCATCAGAGATGTTTACGAGCGAAAATATCACGTAACACGCTTAACCGCAACCGACTTCAAAGTGCCGCTGTTTGATGTCTTAGGTGACAGCGTGAGAAATTCTTGCTGCATGCAATTTCATAAAGAAGGCCCGTGTTCAGATATTTCGAAGCACCGCTCTTCGATCGATCCAACACATATCGTGAGTTTACCTCGAGAGATTACGGTGGAGTCGAGTTGGAATTTGCTGACTACCCATTATAACCCACGCATATATGACTTTAACCCTTGCTATGTCGCACTCACATGTACATCTCCGTAATTCCGTAATGGCCACGTGAAGTACATTCAAACACGAGTATTTTACGGCACCGTTAACACCCCGTTGTAATATGCGGGCCTCGTAAAGTCTCGGAATTGCCACGAAATAGCCACGTCATATACTCGGCCGTGCAGTAACCGTTAGAAAGCCACGTCAAACGACAGGGCTATTTTGTACGTGGCAGAAAATGTATTTTGAACATGTTTGTGTCACGTTGGCCCAGTGACTGCCACGTAAAGTCAGTGGATGTTGTAATTGTCATGAAATAGCCACGTTTCTTTGCATTTCAGGAACATGGCATTACTTGGCTCTTTCGGCAAGGCTTTTCGGGAAGGTAAAGGCGACATTCATACGCATACAATTGGGTTATCAAATTTGCATTTTTAATCTGTTATAGTTTTAGGTTTCAAATGTATTTATTTCCATTCAAATCAATTAACTCTTTAACATTGCTACGAAACTATGACTTATTATAGTATCAAGTTTCAAATGAATTTATTTCCATAAAAATAAATTAAATCTTAAACATTGCTACGAGACTATAACTTATTATAGTTTCAAGTTTCAAATATATTCATTTCCATTTAAATCAATTGCAACATATTTTGTATTAATCACTTACTCCCTTACAATCATTTCCCTGTTCTATGTCACCGCCTACTTCTCTAGCTGGCTGCATCCGTGTCTATAGTATTTTATGAATTCTCGTCAGACTGCCTCTGAAGAAGATTCTGCTAGGATCGAAAATGTAGACCCCATATTGACTCTCGTGTTATTACACAGGTGCCATTTTAGTAGATAAGCAGTTTTCAGTGGTATTTCGCATCGTCAAGACGCATTTATTTTACAAAGGTATAAAAGACACACTACATAATCATAACGAACGGAAGAAATGTGAGACTGGAGGTACATGTATAATTCAATTAAGTTCAATTCAATTAACAACATAATAATAATCATACAAACAGTATGCCAAAATTGTAGAGTATATATGTAGTTGAAGTAGATTATTAACATAACATGTTACGTATTGTCATATCATGTGATGGCAATAGTTGCGATGTGCACGTAATTGTGTTTTACCTACATGTTCTTTTGCTAATTATTGAGTGGTAAGCATGAGTAACGATGGTAACGACTTAATTGCCCTCTCCCCCCCCCCCCCCCCCCCCCCACCCCCGTCCCCCTTTCTACGCATTTTCATATTTGCAACACAACGCTAAACAATGCATGCGATATAACCACATTCTGTAAATAACAGTGCTCCATATTCACTCTATAATAATGTGTATTGCTTAATTGTCCTATTCTTTCCAACGAGGCTAGCAAACAATAACTCATTATATTCTAGTAGATCGAATCGTAAAAAATAAGGACCAGCCAATTTAATGACGAATTGCAGAGAAATAATAGATAGTTTATCAAACAACAAGACTCTGTGAGGAAAAAAAACGAACAAAACCTGTATTTTGACCTTGTGAACGTAGATTAATTTCCTCTACGAGCAAAAATAGCAATTTTGTTACAAGGTTATCGTTCTGCATGGTTATTACCATTGTCTCTTTTTGTCCCTCCCATTTTGTAGATTGCACTGCAATTAAAATAGCAATTAAAATAGCAATTAAGCTTACATAATATGATTCCAGTAAATTGATGTCTGGACCTTCGGCATAATGACTATGTTTATTGTCATCAGTTATGGGGCTAACTGTTGAATGCTTTATTTATCGAAGAATTGTATTATGACGTAAATGGCCTGTGAATCATGTTTAAAGGGAGTGTCCACCTTTTGCAAGCCAAATTTCAAAACTTGCGAGGTTATTGTCTTATAATGCTTGAAATATCCTTTTCGTGGAGTTATATACCTCAAAATAATAAAAGCGACGGACCGTCGTTTATATTGCATTACGAGTCTTCGCTCGTGCAAAATTTCGTTCACGATAGCTGCCGGCGCATTGCGGCGAGCCCCCGTTGCTGTGCGTGAACCGCGCACAGATGGTGATCGAACGACGGCGATTGGCCGATATATAATTTAGTTCGATGAAGGTATGATTTCTACACTTTCGTATTTGATTCATAGAATCCAAATTACAGGGTTATTCGATCTGAAATTGTATGTGGGTGTTACATTCATCCTCATCCGTCTACTGGAAACTGTTAAGACGATTTGTAAAAGGCGGACACTCCCTTTAAGTCGCAGTCGCACTTGCTGCGTGGAAGGGACACGTAAAGCAAATCCATGTCCCTGTCAAACGTACTCGTAGAGCCTTTCTATATCAGAAAAGACAATGTTTTAGTAGCGTGAAAATGTTAAATGTTAAATCATTCAACGTGTTCCTAATCATATATTAAATTAAAATAGACATATCTCTTCAGACTACTTACATGTATACAGTTTAAACATTTACATATACTGTATCATAACACAGTCTAATGTACAAAGCCATCTATTTTCAAACCTTTCAAATCTGATAACAACTATTAAAATGAATGGCTTATAGTCCAAAACACACACACACACACACACACCCACACACACACACACACACACACAATAACGCAACGTTTAACCATTTATAAGATAGAACTAATTTCATATTAAATAAAACACTGTCCTTTTAAAAATGATAATTCATGTACACTGCATACAAGATACATGACTATGTAGCGGTTCACACAATTTCTATGTTTTATTTCCATTTCAGTAGGTTTAATCGGAATTGTCTCGCGTATCTTAAATGGTTGAAAAGGACGCTTATCGCCCTTTTTACCATATAGCAAACATTTCAAATCTCCCTGAATTATTCACGATTTGAGAGAGAACGAGAAATATATTAGATACAAAGTGATGACAGTAAATTGTAGCGGAACGAGGAATGAATACGGTAATAAGAGTTCGGTGTTTCGAAAAAAAAAAAGCCTCGAAACGCAACATCTACAATCTAATTGTGACGCTATTTCATTTTTGCCCCCTAAGGCATGTTTCGTGTTATGTATGCAATTTTAATATGCAGCTCACTCAATCATTGAACGTCGTTGCATTTATCAACTCATTTTAACTCTTACAGGGAACCAATACCCTAAAGTAACTCTCTTTATGGCATATTCGACACAAGGCATCAACAGAGAGCGCACAATACAGAATTGCACGTTACTTCCATCACATGGGCCCCGTTGCAGAAAGAGATACAATTGATAAGTTACATTTAATTGAAAGTCAGAAAATTTGCGCGTTTCAGCCAATCAGATTTGCACATTTAGAACACATGACCTGGCTTACAATTAATTGTAACTTACTTAGAACTCTGGCAGTTCTCACATACCTCGTTGTATCCGTATTATTACAAAATTAATACAAACATGGACAAGGTTTCGGTTTTGAAATTATCCACTGGATAATTAAAAATACTGTGTACAAAGTCATTGCAATGAATTAGCAAATGCCACTTTGCATTTTCGCTCATTACTCGGTCATATGATGCGATTTATTTACCATGGAATTTTCACGCATCACTCGGTGGACATATTCGATCACAGAAATAACAATTTATTAACCCTTCTTCAGTTTTTGCACATGTCAACAAAATCGGAATTCTATGCATTGGCGAATTCGAATATGAATAGTGTTCGTGGTGTTCTTGCCGATGATGAACCCTAAATTATGTGATAAAATGATTAAAACTTGTCAAAATATTAAGCGAAATGATTAAGTAGTATGAAAGGAACATAATTACCAGCACTTTGTAATTAACTTGATTACAGAAGAAGAAAAAAACGATCGAACTGTCTAGATGTCTAACATTCGGGTTAGTACCCCTTAATGCTAGCTAGCAATTGCCCTCTTTTCACATGCATGTTTCACAAACCATAACAAACTCATAAAAGGACTAAATAACAAATTGAAAAAAGACGTATATTAGATGCCGAAACAAAAGTTTAGAAAAACGACTGACGTCTTAGAATATGTTTATATATTGCTATTATGTGGCAATTTAATTAGGGCAAACCGTTCCAATCGTCTAGAGTCTCCAATTGGGGTTATAGTATTCCCGATCTGCCCCCTATTACCCCCATTATCGTGACCTTCCTGGGCCTAGAAATCATCCAAAAGGCCTGATTACTTTCTGACGTAATGTTACCCCTCTGGTGATATTACGCGAATTCATGCAGAAAATTAGAGATGCTTTTGTTTATCTCTTAATAATTCATGCAGTAAAAATAAAGTGATCCGACGTTTTAATTTCAGCCTGCCGAGTATATCTGGCAGATTGTGACGTATTTAGGCCGTTATTGATCGTTCATCATGCAAACAAAATATGAAGACAAAAAAACGCAACCGACCAATGAAATGTATTTAATTTCGTTCAGGTGGGGGTATTGGAAAGGGTTTGCGATTATGTTTTTGTTCGATGATGAAAGTATGAAGGGGCGGAGGGTTTTAATCTTTCACCGTTGGATGCTGCAGCCGGGGTCCCCGTTTATTCACTTAAAGGAATCCATGTACTTTGTTAAATAGTGCCCAAAATGACATTTGAGAGTTCGATTCTATACCAAAATCATTGTAAGGTATGTCTGAATGATGTGTGAAAGTTTCACTGCTTTCCTGGTTAAAAAAGCGAACATTTGCGTCAGCTTTTACAACTAATTCTGAGTTCTTTGCCGTAGATTCGAACGTCACCTTTATAACCGTCTGTAGACGGTATTGAGCTGAATGATTTTCAATGATAGACATCTTCATACTAAAGGGACATTTGAACAAATTTAACCCTATTTTATTCTTCTCTATACCATAAGCTAAACAACACGGTAGAAGAGAAATGTGGAAGCTCAAAGTAATTTTCATAGTTAGACAAAGGCATCACTTTAATTTAGACTGCGAAATGAAAGATGAAACGTGTTAATAATTCAGGTGTGTGTTTGAACATCCGTGCGCGTTTTATATCGTGGGCGGAAAATGAGGGGGTAGATTTTAAAACTTTTAAAAAGGAGAGATTTGTTGGTAGACAATAACGTGCGTTTGTTTATTTAGCGTACTCGGCATAATGCCAAGGTCGACCGTACGCATGGCGAAAAGTCAAAGTCATATATGCCGTATGTATAAATAAGTTTATAATGTGATTTCTTTTGAGATCTCCCATAGTATGTGGGTGGCATAACGTATTACCAAAGGCCCTAATGTCTTCTCCTTATTTACAATAATAATAACAATTACAAATGTAAACAGTCATGTAATTCCAGTTCGTCTACTTTATTCAACGTCATCATTATTAGCAAGATTAGTAATATACTTAGTATGCAGTTAAACCTTTAGTGACCACTAGAGGGAGTCTGAAAATGTCACAGTGACACTTTACGGAGTTGGCCTCTATAGACTATATATGGGAAGCAAAATAAGTGGCCACTATAGACAGGTGGCTGCTTTAGAGCCGTGTTCATGTTTGAATGTGTACCAAACACAATATTTCCATTCTTAATCTGCGCTAATCCCTACATAACCAACAATTTGTGAGCAAACCCCCGTTACTTCATTATTATATTTTCGCCTGAGGTAACATAGAACCCGCAACACCTATCTCCAAAACACCTCACGATCTCCGAAACGTAAGAGTTAAAGAAACAAAAACTCCTTTCCTCCGCACCCCAAACCCTTTGGCCCGTATTCACAAAGGAGGTTTGTACAAACCCCGGTTCAAACCGCGGTTTACATCTAATTGTAAACTGATGGAGAGAGAATGTAAATTCCTTACTTGTTAACAATGTTGATGGTACACATTCTCTCTCCATCAGTTTACAATTGGCATTCCATAGATGTAAACCTAGGTTTGAACCATGGTTTGTACAAACCTCATTTGTGAATACGGGCCCTTCACTTTGTATTGATGGCATCCGCGAAAACATAATCACTGCTAATGTGCTACAATACTTCCGGAATGAAGGATTACAAATATTTCCTCGTACACTGTAAAAAAATAACTAGTCAAAATGATCAGAAGTCAGCTGAGGATCAGCCGGGCACCTGAACTATTCTCGTCAAAATGATCCAGAAAATCTAGTCAAATACATTGATGTTCTAATTTAATATGTTTCTGTATACAAAGACATTATTAAATTAGAACCTTAATGTATTTGACTAGATTTCCGGATCATTTTGACTAGAATAGTGCAGGTGCCCGGCTGACACAGTTTCTAATCATTTGACTAGCTATTTGTTAGAGTGTAGCCCAACCCCTTTAATAACTTTACAACGCCACGTTTGTAGGAGATGGATTGAGTTAAATATTCTCAGTTATTCTTAGTTTGCACCGCTAGAGACGAAGTGCGTTTATCCCAGCACCGATACAGTTCCGCTCAAGCTAGCTCATACCCCGCGAGAAAACACTTCTCTCCAAAGTAATACAATATCTCCCGAACACAAGAGTACGACACAATTGAACTCGTTTCTCCCGCACCCCGACCCCTTTAACTTTGCAACTCCACGTTTGTTGAGGAGATGGATTAAGTGCATTCTTTTCTCGATTTGCACAGAGAAGCTTGTCGTGCTTCGATCTTCTACTGCGTGCGTTAATCGCACCACAGATAAAGTTTCGCTTGAGCTACCGGAGCATACCCGTGAGAAAATAATGTATACTCTCTAATAATTATTTCTGGAACGCGACAACACTCCTTTAAATGTTCCCCGACGTGCAAATGCATTTTGACTTCAATTTATTTGTACTAGTGTACACATAGAATATTTGTAAAATGTTTGACCTTAATGTGTGTTGTATATTTTAAACATTTTAGCAATTATTTTATTCGTCTTATTGAGCCCACCTCTTAAAAAAAAAAACTACAGAGAAAAGGCTCCCTGTGACATCAGTCAATAAATCACTGGTCAGCTCAAACAAAAGACAAAAGTACAAAAAGAACATGCTCACAATATGATGGCTTTTCAGTGTGTGTGTGTGTGTGTGTGTGTGTGCATGGGTTGGTATTGTATACCGGCGATCAGCTTGGGTAACGGTGCATTCAACTGTCTAATGTTCATCTTATTAGTAACTGAGTAGTGATTAACAGATGATTTCACAGGGAGAATTTCACTCTGGAGAGTTTGTTTAAGATGTGAATCTCAATATTAAGATAAAGACAATATTTGCTAAAATGTTTTAAACTATACAAACAAAATATTAAGGTCAAACAGATTACAACCGGTTAATGTATACACTTAATGCAGATAAACAGAAGTCAACATGCACTTGCATGTCAGGGAACCTTTAACTTTGCAACGCCACTTTTGTTCTCAGTTTGCACAAGAGGTGCTTGAGCACTACGCTTGTCGCGCTTCCTGCACTAACTACATGCGTGCGCTAATCGCACCGGCGATAAAGTTTCGCTCGAGCTAGCACCCCGCGAGAAAACCACTAATCTCCAAGATCCATCTCCAGCGCATTAAGGCGGCTCCAGTTTCCCCTCCAGATTAGGTTATCTTCGACCCAAATCTCCGCGAGAGGATAGATAGATAGATAGATCGTCATCCCATGAATGTTTCACGGCCCGTGAAAAGAGATACATGTAATGTAGGCCCCCACTCACACGAAGACAGCCGAGCTGAATGCCGAGTACCAGCTTGGCGGCAAATTTTGAACAAGTACTTATATACAGGACTCGGGCGATTTCGGGATAGCTCGGCTTGGATCGTATGCGTGTAATTGAGAACACATACCCGGTGCGCCTTAATAAAGATCATCAAGCTTGGGAGTGCTACACCGCGTGTCGCCATTTTGGCTAATTTGCGCGCACTGCGGTATTAGAACACAGAACGAGCCAATGAATGAATGATGAACCGTGCGCAAGAGGTGAGCAAGACGGCACCGCGCGTCTGATTTACGAATACTACATGTACCTTGAAAAAGCCGAGTTGTTACGAAATGTGCTTCAAGATTTGGTAACCAACTATTCCATAACCCAAGATGGCTCGATGGCTATGACATATCTCCGAAGCGACAACGAGTTATGCCGAGTTTAGCCGATTTATTTTCCGAGTTTGGTACTGAAAAGCTAGGTAGGTTGGCTCAATAGACCGCTTCTGTAATGTATGCAAATAATATGCGTATGACGTCAGACTCCCCGTTGGCAAGCTTAACAAAAGTAACTAGGTCCGACAAGCTCCGGCAAACGTAGCTTGCCGGACCTAGTTACTATTGTTAAGCTTGCCAACGGGGAGTCTTACGTCATACGCATATTATTTGCATACATTACAGAAGCGGTCTATTAATTGTTTCGAACACGAGGGACAATGAGGGAGGGGGAGGGTGCTCGCAATGAGAATTCGCTTTGAACAACTAGAAAATAGCTTTGCCAAAATTAGGGAAACATCATGATACATTTGGCAAAAATCGTATTTCTTAACTCAAACGATCATGGTACGACTTGAGCCGAGTAACTTTCGAGTTAATGCGAAGTGAGCCGATTGCAATGGCTCACGACCGAATACAGTCTCTGTGTGTGAAGGGTCGTAGTGACATTGAGCTTCACAAGAAGTAAGTTCTTTAGAATATAATAATATGCACACAGTGGCGTATCATGCAGGGGCAATACTACCCCCCCCCCCCCCCAAAAAAAAATCATCCCGACAATGCATGAACAACTCAGTCCCCACTCCCACCCCCTCACAAAATTACTAAAGTAAATAGTGCGTGAAAGCATTTGGGGGGGGGGGGGGGGGGTTGTGTGTGTCACATTCTGCAGCCCACTCGCGGGAAACATCGGCGCTTCCCTCTTTGCGGTGTGTCTGTGGCCTCACCACTGAGACTATAATGCCGTTAGAATTGATTGTACAAGGTCTGTAACACATCGTGCTTTGGCTTAAAGGGATCTTACAATTAAAGGGATCTAGTTACTTTGTTGGCATGTGCAAAGAGTGATGAATGGTTGATAAAATGTATATTTTGTTGTGATCTGATATGACCCACTAAGTAATGTGTAAAAACTTCAAGTGTAATGGATGTTATAATGTGACCGAGAATATCACTTTGCAAAGTGATATTCGCAAACTCATTGCACAAACTTTGTACACAGTTATAAATTTCTAGTCGATGGTTAAAACTCCGAGTACTTCAATCGTAAATATCTTTTTAACGAAAAAGAAATTCGAAAAAGGGAAACATGTTCCATGCTTCTATTGGTAATACGAATACACCAAAGTATGAGAAACCCACTAGAGTTCTGAGTAAGTTTTGTAGATTTGGACAATGTTACTTGATCCCTTTAATCGACACATTGTGCTTTGAACTCGATTTAAACAAAGTCCTCATTCTTGTCAGTAACATTAAAGAAAGAACTCCCAGTAGGAAATGAAAATATAAGATTGAAAAAGAATTTGTGGTGTTTTGTTGGTGTCTTTTCTATAGTATGAAGGTGAGCAGTGGTGAAGTTCCGGGGACATGGGGACATGTGACCCCCCCCCCCCCCCCCCAAAAAAAAAAAAAAAAAAAAGAAGAAGAAAATAAATAAATAAATAAAATAAAATAAAATAATGATTTGACAAAAAGATACATGTGTAATAAGGGGATAATAGAAAATCTTTTAAAAAATAAAGGAATACAAAGAGTGTGCCCAAAATAAATCTCGTGCCCCACCCCTCCCCCCCCCCCCCCCCCATACCCAATCTCACCGACCACGCTACGCTACTGTATAGGTGATCTGGATTACGATTCGCAATCACTCCTAATGTAACTCTTGACGTAACATGAATATTCAATTTGAATGAACACCAAAGACCCAGAATAGCAGCAACAGCAAGTCATGAAAGATGTAACGACTAGGACGTGCAAATAGCCCCTCTAAATATGCCACGAAGGCTGTGGGATCTAGAACTCTCTACAATGTCAAACAATTGACGTATATGTTTTCAAACCTAGGACAACTGACAAGAAATGTATAAATATAAATGAAAATGAGCTTAGAAAATAGGGCTCTCACGGAATTCGAACCAGATTGCTAGACCAGTGCTCTACCAACTGAGCTAGAAAGCTATTGTGGTGGCTGTTCGTCCCCGAAAACCCTCTCCAATGCTCGTGATCATCAGAAGCTACGTTATAAACCTGACAACCCCAATCTCTTTTCATGCTAAATTTCATTTATACATGATTGTAATTATATATTCTGTGGTAGTTTAAGAGTTAATACACGTAGGTATACGTGTCCGAAAGAGATCAACATGGCGACCGAGCGATCACTGGACAAACAAGTCAGTGAAATGCAAATTGAAGAGCTTAAATTCCAAAAGTCGCTAAATACGCTTTTTCAACTTTGGAGAAAAGCGCCAGGTTTCTTTGTCCAAGTTTGTACTCATGCCTACGGGAGTATGAAAATTGAACGTTCCATATTAATGATTATGATTCTGTAATTTGCCCTAAAATTTGAATTTCTAGATAGCTACGTAACTTGTTGATGTACTGATATCGTTAACTCAGATTGTATGGAAAGTGGATTTAGAGCCTTTTGGAACTTAGCTCTTCAATTCCAGGTCAACAAGCGACGCGATTATCAATCGATACTTCGTTCGTGTCATGTGACACCGAGAGACTTTGCTTGTCACGTTTTTTCCCTTCGTTTTTTGGCGGCCTAGCTAGAGATCGGGCAAGGGTGTAAAGGGGTAGGGGTGCAAGTGCGCAGCCCATATAATATTTTCCACCCCACATCCCAATAAAATGTCTCCTCCTTTTGCTCGGGTTAGGAAAAAGTTGATGAATCCACTACTAAGTATGAGAAAATAATACATATACGAAGATTTGACAATGCATGTATAACATGTATAATGACACTCCTGGCGCTTTTATTACCCAGAGTTATCAAGTACAGTTCAAGCTCGTACAATGATATTGCGTACTTTCTCAACTCCCCGGGGAGTATACTAGTTAATTCTAAACATTATTTATAATCTAATAGCACAAAAAAGACAAGATATGAAATTGAAGTTATCCGGAAAGCGCTCCAACCATTACGCACCATGTGAAACCATACTTTCATATTTCTCTAGTTTGGGTTGATACTGGTTACACCACTTCTGAATCTACGCGTGGTGTTTTTTTTCTTCTTTTTTTTTTGTTCTCTCTCTTTCTCTTTGTGTTCTCTCTTTTTCCCGCGGGAAAGGATGGGTGGATTTGTCCCCTCTTGATTGGGACATCGATTGAACGAAATCCCGATTAGTACGGTTTCGGGTGACGCGCCGCGCCGCGCCGCGGACAAGAAGTCTCAAAGAAGACTGGGTTAGGATCTTATGTCCCCATCGACTTCTGCGCAAACGACGAGATTTGCTTTGTAACGCGACACCACTCTCTTTTATTGCGACACGAATATGCCTGCTACGTTCAGAACATTGTATTGGTCCGCAATTTCAATCACAAGACAAACATGGATGAGACGCCCCCACGGTTCCCTTCGACCACAATGGCGTAGCTAGGGTCAAGCCAGGGGCGAGGGGGTGTTAAAGAGGCAGAGAGGGGTACATGAGGGCTTGCATTTAGGGGGGCTGTACCAACAATTGCATTCAATTTAATTCAATTTAAATATATTGATATCTAATCCTCGCAATGCGATATAAATAAATTACAAACAACAAAATGCACAAAGAAAATGAATTCAAATTAAACGTCAGGTATATATTATAAATCATGCCTTTGTATTTACTCTGTTTGTATTTGTTTATGTGTACCCTCTCAAAAGGGGAGCGGAGAATAATGTGTTTGGGGTTTGTTCGCTTGGCTTCACTCTAGGTCTACACCCTTTTTGTCGACTATACTAGAATAATGATGCCTGAAACTTCCATTTCCCCATTCCAAACGTGACACAATAAAGCACAAACGTACCCAAAAGCAAACCAAACCCTTATACTAATCACAACTGAACCCAATACCACCCTCTATAATCCTAATCTTAATACGCCTCTAAATTATCGTTATCCCTCTATATAATTGAATCTTAGTCCTATGTCTCTACATTCATATTTTTTTAGCATCTAGTACACAATGGGAACGGACCAAATTGATGTAGACCAAGACAATGAGGGGGTGGGGAGAGAGATAGGGAGAGAAGTAAAAGGGGCAATCCCCTTTTCCATCCTTAACTGCGCCGCTGTTTTCAAATAAGGACGGGTTTGTATCAATCGAAACAAAAGCAAGCCGTGCCTCATTGCTGTGATTCAATACCCCCGGGGCGGAAGTAATAATGGTATCTCTGTTCCCAACAATTTGACGAGTAGTTATAGGGAATCGTGACAAATGTGCAGTTTTCCATCAACCAAAAAAGAGATTAAATATAGAAAATGGGAAACATAATCCAGGTAGGAGTAGAAATATGAGTCCCACATTGCAAGAGTATGACTTGTCATGTAATATTCAGTTGATGACATACACCCATCACGATTGCCTACGGGAACCTGGGGACTTTCTACAAAGTCTATGGGGATTCACAATTTAAAAGGGAATGGGTTTTAATTTTCTTGTTCTAGGTGGTATTGTTTTGTAAGTTGTATATTGTGGACCAGAAACAAAATCAACACCATTCAGTATAAACATGTGCAGTAGACTCAGGTGACCGACGTAGATATGACTCTGCTAAATTCTTATTGTTAAGTATAAAGGAGATCCTACCAAAAAAAACGTATTCGAATGCTATTCACTTTACACATTTTCTAGCGTGTTACGGATAAAAAATACTAATGTTAAATAATGGGGATGATATTTTGCAAATCTTTTGAACACATTGAATGGAATTTTAAGAGGTTGACAATATTACTAAATATGTACATTAGAACCTGTATATATCATATGGGAGCTGGCAGGTTAAATATGTTAAAAGGAAATTAACGGTAACAAATCATTGATGGCTGTTTCAGTATAAACATTTCGAATGAAGCTCTGTTACAAACATAATTATGACAGTAAGTAAATAGCAAGTATTACTTTCGCCCATTCGTATATGACATTCATTTATCATGAAACCTTCGCACTATCACTTAGTGAAGATGTCAGTCTACATACTTACCAAACCTTCGTCATTTCGTTTTTTTTCATACAGGATAACAGGCAGCATAGTTACTAAATTCCTAAAAACATCTCCCATGTTCCCACAAAATAGGGTTGAAAAACAAAAGGCGCACATTGTGATGGTGATTGGACCCCAATGAAGGACCGATACACGATACGTGCGATAACATAGAGCGGCGATATCGACGTCTATCATTCTCATTCTTGTCGACGTTTCACTCCCATTCTTTTTTTCTTTTCTTTTTTGATTTCTCGTCCTCCTTTCTCAACCTAAATACCTCCTTCTTCAATGATGAATGTTCATGCGAAATCCCAAACTATATGAGGGATGGTGAAGTTGTTTGTGAATTTATCGCCGTCCTCTCACCCTCGCCTATCTGATCATAAACAAGTGAACCCCACTTGTCATGTCAATGCGATGATAAGACGTTAACCAGTTGGTCACGGGAACCTGGGTTAGTATTCAATTTAAAACATAAAGGGAACCACTACTTATAAATCTATTTATAATATGAAAGAGAATAGTTTTAGTAGTCCATATCCAGCAAAGAGTTAAGAAAAATAGGTTTCCGAGCAAAATTTGCCAGAATTTGAAAACTCATCATCATTCTCATGATATTGGAGTAGCCTATGTGTTTATGGGTCTGTGGAAGAAGGCTATATCATTCTATTGTCTACGAACTTATTGAAGGGGTGGTAAAGTCCCTATGACACTATAACTAGTCTGTTTCTATAGACCCATAGCTGTTTGTTAAGATACACATATCGGTAATATGGTTGTTGATGGAATGGATTACTAAAAGTAATCACTTTTATATTATCAAAGGGTTATTCTGGGGTGTTGGTTCCCTTTAAATAAAACCCTAAAGCAACTTATTTCATCGGTTGGCTTGCGTCTAAAAACACCCGGGTCAGACTGACCTGGAAAAGAGTCGTTGGGGCCACACTCCATTCCGGGTCAAAAAATGACTCGGAATGGGGTCAGATGTGACCCCATTCTGGGTCTTCATGACCCTATTCCGGGTAATTTTTGACCCTGAACGGAGTGTGGCCCCAACGGACTCTTTTCCGGGTCAATTCTGACCCGGGTGTTTTTAGAGTATACCTTGTCGATATTAATAGGATGCAGTCAATAAATTCACTGAAAATTGTATTAACATTCGACGTCACAAGTTCTGTTCTTTTGTCGTTTTTTGATCTATAGATTTCGTTTAATTTCATGGCAAGATGACATGCGCACAGACGTTGGGTTGGGCCATTGTCAGATTGTTCTAGTTTGCTTTCAAAAAGTATGCGTTGGCGTTGTACGTTTATTCCCTCGCGCAGCTACATGCGATAAATTCGTGAAATGTATTCAGATGGCTTGACTTCCACAAAACGTGTCCACATTAATATGGAGTAGTAACTAATTTCTATTTTGTTATACAATTTTGATGGGTTATTCCCCTTTCTCATTGACATTGACATGTTTAATTAAAAAACAAACCTTCTATTTTAGCCTCTGCCCAAGCTTTGTTCTCGCACATGAGCAACTATGAAATCAGAGGGGCTGGGGGGAAAAATATGAATGATCAATACGTCACAGCGAGAACTTTGATAGACATTAACCGGAAGTTATATAGGGTCGTGCGGTAAATAGTACCGCAACCTTGAAATACACACAATAGATCTCTCTTTTAATATGTCACTTTCATAATTACTGTCAAAGGGTTATTCTAGGGTGCTGGTTCCCTTTAAATAAAACCCTAAAGCAAATTATTTCATTGGTTGGCCCGCGTGAACTACCTAGTCGATATTGGGATTCAGTTAATAAGTTCACTGAAAATTTTACTAACATTCTGACGTCACAATTTGTGTCCCTTAAAAAAAAAATAGAATTCATTTCATTTCATGGCAGGTAATAATTAACATGCGCAAAGACTTTGGGTTGAGCGATCGTTCTAGTTGCTTTCCCAAAGTATACGTTAACTGGTATGTTTATGACCTGGCGCAGCTATACATGCGAAAAATTCGTGAAATGTATTCAGATGGATTGACTTCCATAAAACTTGTCCACATTTATTTCGAGTAATAACTTCTTTCGTATCTATTTTGTTATACAATTTTGACCTCAACTTAAGATGGGGGCCGCACTAGCTTCGGGTTATTCCCCTTTCTCATTGACATTGACATGTTTAATTAAAAAATAAACCTTCCATTTTTAGCCTCTGCCCAAGCTTTGTTCTCGCACATGAGCAATATGAAATCAGAGGGGCTGGGGGAAAAAAATTATGAATGATCAATACGTCACAGCGAGAACTTTGATATACATTAACCGGAAGTTATATATGGTCGTGCGGTAAATAGTACCGCAACCTTGAAATACAATATATTTCTCTCACCCACTATCTCTCTTTTCTCTCTTTATGTAAACAGCAACGATATAGTATGATCGTGTTGACCGTCGGAATGAAGATTCATCGCGGGTTATTTTTTAAAACAAGACTTAAAAGTCGTATATCATGGATAACTGCTTGAAATACGGTCTGTAGAAGCGAATTCTATACTATGTATACTGCTGACCTCTGTTCATAAAAGCATTCACTTGTATTTGTTGTTACCTTGGTAAAATACATGCACAATTTCAGGCAGTGCAACGATTCGCATGGATGTGAAACAGGGGCGTATATAGTGAGAAGGGGGCGAATTAATTTGAAATAGGAGCGAAATGGGTGTGAGAAAGGGGCGTAAATTATGTGAAACATGCAGGCGCGACATGGATGCGGCACGGAAACTGCATATTATGCAATATATAATTATATAATTCCAAAGGCATCAACATGGCATAGGTTATACTGTAATAATATTACTGGTTTTAATACTGGGTATATTCTTCCCGCACTAATCTTTCCAGACACCTTATAATTGTATTAATTTGTTTAGCCTGTATTGACCACTTGAAAGGTTTTACTAAATGTAATACCGTTAAACCGGTGTATAATGACCATCAAGGGAAACAAACAAGTGGATACTATAAACAGGTGACCTCTATAGACAGGTTCCATTAAATCATTTCTCTGGGAGGGATCACTTGCGGTGGCTACCATAAACAGGTTGGCTGCTATAGACAAATGGCAGGTTTGACTGCATGTATACGCCGAAATTAGCGAGGAATGCGTTTATTTTTCTGTATTTTGTAATAATCAGTTCATGTTCAAGTGTCAGATTAAGGATTAAGTTGGATCTTTAGGTGACACTAAAAGTCGAAGTAAATATTGCCAGCATATCACGAAGGGGCCTACTATCACATGGTTGCTAATACAACATGGCGTTTCATTTTTGTTAGATTTCGTGGCACGGGTCGTAATTTTATCTTTCCGCATTAAAATAATCCAAGGTATTGGTTCATTATGTTGATGTCGCAGAAAGGATAAACTGCCAAGTGCATTTAAATTATTTCGTTAAATCCAATTCTTTGCGAGAATAAAAGTCAGTCCAAATAAAGTCTAACATTTCACGCAGAGGCCTGTGTACAATGTCATCGATAATATAACATGGCATCCGAGGGCACCTCAGTTTCCATCGCATTTCTTTGTTTATTTAACCATTATTTTGTGTTTTCAAATGATTCTAAAGAGTACCATGTTCATACGATGCCACACGAATGATTGTGATACGACATGCAAATTAAACTGGCATATGACATAGGGTAGAGTACAAATACATCGAAATAATCGACCGACATTTAATCATCTGAGTGTCATGGTCAATTCTATAGTCATAGAATCAGATCTATTGAGTTGTCTCTATTGAGTTGCATGATAAAAGTACTTGAATTTAAGAAGCGTATTCACTGTCCACGAATAATATAATGATCAAGCTATTAATTTCAAACTAGTCTCGTCTGACTTGGTCAGGGAGATCTAAGAAATGATATTTGGCCCTCAGTGAGTTAAAGGTATGGGCAATGTATACACTACACCATTCAAATCACAAATAAAGCAACACAATTCCTTGTTATCTATAATTGTGCACTCATTTTACAGTATGTCATAAAAGGGATTAACTAAGAAAATGTACGTAGCATGTTATTATGTTTAGTCGATGGCACAATGTCACGTTGATTCGGATCTTATGTTTAACTTTATCAATATGTATCAAATTATTGTGTGTATCCTATTCTTTGTCTTTGAGTGTAACAGATAGTATAGGGCCCAGATAACACATTATCGCTAATACACGACGGCATGTGTCGAGCGCTACATTTCACAGCATTGGCCGGGTCCGTCTGGAGCGGCCGATGCTTGCGAATATAGCACGTAAACTATCATCTCCAACTCATTTAATGTAGCTAGAAGGCCAGCGTATTGCTCATCAATCACCCTCGGGCGTCCGCCGGCGAAGGAATTCGCTCCCGCCCGATGGATGTTATTGAGATAAAGACGCTCCTCGATGAGAATTGACAGTGTTGACAAAACGAATTGCGTTTGTCACGTTCCTTTTATTTTATACCCACAAACATTGGTTTAATATCTTGAGCGCTTTATTGCAAAGACAGTGTCCATGCACTAGATTATACGAAGGCTTCGATGTAAAGAGAAATACATCGCGATTTAAAAACTTTTAAACAAGGTCGTCATAGTGTAAGGGGTGTAATACCTATTTATAAATTATGTGTTATCGTTAGAAATCATGCATACTGATGTGTGATAAAAGCTAGATACAAACTTGTGTGCTATTAAGGTCGATGGGGATTTCATAATAGATGAGATGATGATGATGATGATAGTGATGATGATGATGATGATGATGACGAGGATGACGAGGAAGATGATAATGGTGATGATGGTGATGATGGTGACGATGATAATGATGATGATGATGATGATGATAATGATGATGATGATGATGATGTTGATGGTGATGATGATGATGATGACGACGATGACGACGACGATGATGATGCTGATGATAATGATGATGATAACGATGATGATGATGATGATAATGATGATGATGATGGTGATAACGACGATGACGACGATGATTAAGATGATGTTGATGGTGCTGCTGCTGATGAAGATGATAACAATAATATCAATCTTATTTAATTTAATGTCAATGATTTGTTTTATTTTGTAAGCAGTATGTTCATATCTTCATTAGATGATTATTAACGCTTTATCAATTGACCCTAGGATGATGATGATAATGATTATGATGATAATGATAATGATGATGGTGAGGAGGATGGTGAGGATGATGAGGATGATGAGGATGATAATGATGATGTGATGATGACGATGATGTCAATAATTTCAAACCTTGATTTTTTTTTTTTATGAAAAGTATGTTCATATCTTCATTAGATGATTATTAACGCATAATAACCAATTAATTCTAGGAAGATAAGTTTTCCAACATTTTGATGTTGATGATGATGATGATGATGATGATGATGATGATGATGATGATGATGATGACAATGATTTTCCTGGGTGTTGCTTTCCGTTGGGTATTAGGTTATAGAGACATTGAACTGCCCGATGCATTGTGTTATGGTCAAGGGGGAGAAATGCAGCCTCCCCCTACCCCCCCCCCCCCCCCCCCCCTCCCCAAACAAACAAACAAACACACACACAAAAACAAAAAACAAACAAACAAACAAAGAGTGATAACATACTATTGACAAAAACAAACTTAGAAGATAAATAAAAACACGATACAATAACTCCTTTATATACAAGTTAGATAATAATTTTGTTCAGACAGTAAAGTACTATGTTCATTATAGTGACTATTAAAACTGTTTACAATAGATTAGTGGCAATGAAAAGAATGGTAACTTGATGAATTTCGTTTCAGAATATTGTCTGATTACCCGGCACAATGTAAGCGAATGATGCATACTAACTGTCATGATTAATAGCTTGATTTGTTTGCATGCTGTGTATTCAGCAGAGTCAATTGGCCCGGATTCACAAAGGAGGTTTGAACAAACCATGGTGTAAACCATGCATGGTCTACATCTATGGAGTGCCATTTGTAAACTGATGGAGAAAGAATGTAAACTCCTTACTTGTTAACAATGTTGATGGTACACATTTACTAAATGCACCAAATAAATGTTTGGCTTCTCAGATGGTGAAATTTGCTGGTTAGCAAGCACTAACATTCATATCATTAGAAAGTATATATTGGTCTACTTGTCTACGAGCAGCAATCCATTATTATGTAGACCATGGTTTGTACAAACCTCCTCTGTGAATCGGGGCCAATGGTTCGGTGTATAATGACTATGACATTTAGAATAACGCTTTCATGTAGAGATTAATGTTATCATTGTAATTAGTACGGCATAACAAAAACAAAAATGTTTAAAAAGTCTGTGACCTTAAATTTAATAAAAAGTGCATCGCATAATCATAAGTTTGTGTTTAGTATCACTTTGCAGAATAAATTACCTCACTGTTGACTGAAAAATACAATTAAGCCCGGTATGTTGTCCTTGGAAAACCAATACCTCATTTAATGCTAACTTTTGTCAATGACCATTTTCATCTGTATATGAGCACATATAGATAGTACACACGCATTGCGTTGCTAGGTGATTATTATTTGAGTACATGCTTTATCTACCTTGAAATGCGCGCGTTTATTATACCCATCAGCCATTACCAGTTCAGTCCCTCCCGTAAGATATGATGTTAGCACGCAGCGTAATGAGATTCGAGGGTTTTTAAAAAGAGTACAATGGCATATTGACGTAACAGAATGGTGCATTCGCGAAATCGTTGAACTGTACTTGATATTTAATGCACTCTTGTAAATGTGCAATTATGTGTTTTATGTTGAATCGGTAAGCGATGTATAACCAATTGCATGCATTAAGTTGAAGCAGCGTGTATGAATCATAATTGGGACATGCATTGTCTAGTGGCTAACGGGTTAAACATACAAAGACCACCCCAGAAGGGAGAAAGGGGATGTAGATAAAAGAGAGGAGGGCCCTTACGAAAACGGTCTATACTCTCGTACCAAGTTTGTTTTCCCAAAGTAGATCATAACCTTATATAACTGCATGGTTATATGCGTGCGCGTCTAAACATACTGAGATATTTAATTTCTCCAAACAATACTGACCAATCAGTCGTAGTGATAAGAAATTTTAAATGACATGAAATAATTAAATGAATGTATAAATTAATCAATCAACGTATCACCAAACCCATCGATCATTCAATCAATCAACCAATCAATATATCAATCTATCTATCTATCAATCAATCAATCAATCAATCAATCAATCAATCAGTCAATCATTCAAGCAATCAATCAATCAATCAATCAATCAATCAATCAATCAATCAATCAATCAATCAATCAATCAATCAATCAATCAATCAATCAATCAATCAATCAGTCAATCAATCAATCAATCAATCATTCAAGCAATCAATCTAATTATCAATCAGTCAATATTCTTCTATAAATCCATCGGGTGATTAATCAATAAATCGATACATGAAATAAACATTCAATCAATCCATCGATCGTTAATGTAGATATAATGGATATTACAATTCACTATTAACTTAACAATAACGTAAAACGATGAATAGAATAACAAAAACATATATTTATTTGTTATCATTTCAAAATCAATTTAAAAGGTCATTACAAGGCAATGTAATTAACAATCATTTTCTTTTTATCTCCCCTTTTTTTTCTACCTATGCTCATCGTTTCATCTTTCTCAACCTGTGATGTATAACAAATTTGCCAACAAATAGGTAAGTAAACAAATCATGCTTGCCCTTTTCCTACAATTTATGAACATCTCAAGTGTATGTTTTATTCATATGCTTGCTTTACTGTTTGTTTGTTCATTTGTTTGTTTGTTTGTTTGTTTGCTTGCTTGTTGGATGGTTGGGTAGTTTGGTTTGAAGTGGGTTGGTTGGTATTTGTTTGAATTAAAATATATATTTCATATCTCAATGTTGGTGAAATACAGTCTTACCCTTGTGAAGCCTTGTGAATGATTCAATTTATAGTCTTTCACACTTTCTTAAAGAAAAGGGATCTCGTAACTTTGTTGACACGTGCAAAATCTGGCAAATAGTTGATAGAATGTGTGTTCCTGTGATCTGATAATTCCACTGAGTGATGTGTTAACATTCCATGGTAAATCAATGTAATATGGCCGAGTCATTAAGCGAAAATGCAAAGTGATATTCGCCACATCATTGCACTGACTTTCTACACGGTTATAATTATCCAGTAGATAATTATAAATCTGAACACTCCAGTCATATACATATCTTTATAACGGAAGAGTAATTTGGTAAAACAAAAAGCTGTTCCATGCTTCTATAGTTGGTAATACGAATACGATGGGGTATGAGAAGTTGAGAACCGATCGAGTTCCGAGTAAGGTTTGAGGATTTTAGTAATGTTACCAGATTCCTTTAAGAAAAATCAAGGGGCTAATTATATTCTTTTCAAGGCTCAAGCCCTCTGAATAATGTTTATTTCTTCGTCGCTATAAGAACAATAGTAGCCTATATATCTTACACAGCTACTCAGACACTTAAAATGGCATACCGCGTCAAGGTCGAGACTCTCATGTTATTATATATATCACTTTTAAATGATACTGACGTCTAAATGGATGATGTATCTCTGTATCCTTGACTAAGACCACCCGCGTAAGACAAAATGTAAGAGGTATATAACAAGAAGGACAACAACAACAATAATGGATAGCATTTCGTGTAGCGATGCCTTTAGAAGGATGTGAGATATGAGAGTAACTATGTGTGTATGTGACCTTAATGGCGCCATCTTATCATCAGGGAGTGGGGAAGAGAGAACGAGGAAGAGAGAAGGGAAAAGAAAGGAAAGGGAGAGGGAGCGAGGGGGGCAGATGAGAGTGGTATAACAAAAGAGGGGGAGTTAGATCGATATAGAGTGCATTGGGGGAGGGGAGATAATTATTATTTCTCGGTAATGTTGTTTAACATTTGTTTAAACTCCAATTTTGATCTCAAAAGAAATGCATATTGGATTAGCGTATAGCAGTTTATTTTGTTTTTCATATAGTTTACGTCGTTCAGTTCAAGTTTTGCTCTCAGAACAAAAAAACATAATGGTTTTATATTTACATCAACTTAGTCGTTCCTACAACAAATCAAGTGGTTAAAGCCCGGCGCAGACAGAGCCGACTCGACCCGATCCGACTGGTTTCAGTCAGGCTAGAGTCTGTTTCGCTCAGTCGGAGCCGATTCAACAACATGTGGAATTGGCATCGAATGACCTCCGACTGGCACTTGACTGGCAAAACCGGAGTCCTGAGGCAACGCATACTGAGTTAATCAGGCTGAAAACCAGTCGGATCGGGTCGAGTCGGCTCTGTCTGCGCCGGGCTTTAGAACCTAACATAAAGAGACAATTAGTGCTTGTCTTGAATTATTATATTATTTTCCATCTCAGAATGTCAACTCTCGGTTTTCCATTTCGACAGCGAGCGTGAGAGAGAACGAAAGAACAAGATAAAGCGGAAAAGGTGAAACGGATAGAATTATTCAGAGCTCGTTGCTATTCAATTTGGTGTCGTTATCGCTTAGCCCCACTTACGTTGCATCGAAGCACTCGCCGCTAATTCCCCTGGATTGCATCCTATCTGGGGGGATTACGGGAAGCGAAACCGCCGTGAAGTCCGGGGCGATAGCATGTCGAGATGACGGTCGGGTCTCCTCATAATCACGGACAACTGATACGTATTTAACAAGAGGCGTAGGCGTAGCTATGGGGGGCACCAGGACATGTAATCCCCCCCCCCCCCAACAACAACAAGAAAAAAGAAAATTAAACAAAATGACTAATCATAATAATTTGATCAAAACAGTAAAAAAAGGGGGAAAAGGGAACAAAATCATTCTCCTCAGATCAGACAAGTCTAGGTACGTAGGCTGAGAACGAGAAAGGCGCTCATTCACCATGTTCACTTGTTGTATACTTCTGAGATAAGCATGTTTAAAGTTGGGGAGTCTTCTGCGCTCTATTATATTGTTGATAAATATCCGCAAAATTATAAATAATTGTTATCTGGATAATGTCACATTATTCACTGAATAATGTCACATTATATAATCAAGATAATGTACAATTATAATAAAAATTATATACATGTATAATTAATAATGTGACTGAGCCACAGTGGCATCACATAGAGGAGGCTCCGAATTGTACAAGGTGGTATGCAAAACTCAATTTAGCAAAACATCGACTTATGGCCCTTTTCACTCTCACAAGACATAATCGTGATCATCATCAGTGAAAAAACAATAGGAAACATAAGTTGATATTTTTTGAAAAAACAAAGAAATGCATAAGGTGTGCCCCCCCCCCCCCCGACCAGTCCAACCACGCTACGCCACTGCTGATCATGATGGGAAGGTTAATAGTACATGGACAACAGAACCATTATAAGCTATAAGCATGGGACATTACCATCAACATAAACATGGACATAAACAAAAACATAAAACATAACCGTAGACATTAAACGGATAATGTTAATGATAACCGTGAACATAAAACATTGCCGTAAAAATTGTTCAGCGTACAGCGTACAAACCCCAACATAAACATTATCGTGATCATTATCTATGATAACCTTCGTCTTGAACGAAATTACTTGTAATGTGCTGTAATCTGGGCTAGGAGGGGGAAGGGGGTCATTTGTAATGGCCAAGTCACACGGCACCGTTTCTCCTTCCGTTAGCTGGAAATGATGCGGACCAAGTTCGGAATGGACTAGTAGGATAATTTGAATTCGGCTCCGTTTCGCGTGAAACGAAACGTCGTGGAACTTCAAAATTTGCTAGATACTGACCGTTTTGCCACATTTTGGTCGGATAGGAAACGGAATGAGAAACGGTGCAGTGGGGCTGGGCAATAACGGGGTGACTGCGAGATTTGAAATACAGCTTAGACCATTCTTCACCGTTGCATTAAATATTTGCATTGTATTATTCGTTAATGAATTTAATCTTATGTACTTTGTATTTTGTATTCTTGTAATTTTCTGTGGGTTACCTATGACTTTTTATCATTATATCACCTTGTTCTTATTTGATGAATACTTTCTTTTTATGTAAGTTTGTTACTTGTTGATTTTTTTCTTAAAGGTTTTCAAATTATTGTCCTCCCTGTTAAAATTGTATTATTCTTTTTTTTCTCACAATATCTATGCTACTCACTTCTTAAATTGATGTTACTCATGTGGATTTTGTTTCCGCTATTACGGAGTTGCCTTGAAATTACGTCACTCGTTTGTTTAGTTACCTTACCTCATGATTGATTTTGATAATGAGTTTGATTCTATGTCTAAGTTTTTGTCTTACGCCATGTGCAGGCCAATATATATATGTGTTATTTGCATAATATTTCTCGTGATAATTTTGTTTATTATGTTTGTCGAATTTGCCCATGTCCTCAGACAGACTTTGTTATTTATCTCTTTGAGTAACTTAATTGCCATAATTAAGAAAATTAATGCTATTTTCATGTATTGGTACGCCATACTTTACGCTAAGTTCGTATTATTTATGCTAAATTATATACCTATTTTGACTTCATTTTGTAAATTATGAATACGTTGCCTTGTGATGTTAACTTAAATTCAACAAATGGTGAACTAATTGATTTGCTACGACCCCCCTTGTATGATAATATAATCCCTGATTCACTTGATAATGCTATTGCCGATTTTTACAATTCATCATCGGAGCAATTGTCTCTTGATTTTGACGATGATGACCCAGTCCACTTACATCCCCTCTCCAAATATATAACTGATCGACAATTTAAAGATACATTATTGAATACTAAATCGGATACTTTCTCCTTACTGCATTTAAATATTAGAAGTCAAAATAAACATTTCGATGACCTTCAACTATTCTTAAACAACCCATCCAATAATGCTCCCTCCTTAATTGGTCTTACAGAAACGTGGCTAGATTCCGATTCTAATATACCATTCGCTCTTCAAAATTATGACTATATTTTTAATAATAGACAGGTTAGGAGAGGGGGTGGCGTTGCTCTTTACATTTCTAAAGATTTTAATTTTAATATTTGTAATGAGTTTAGTATAAGTAATGATATACTGGAATCACTTTTTATTGAAATTTTTGTTCCAGGCCGTAAAAGTATTATGGTAGGGGTCATTTACCGTCCGCCGAATGGCAATTCTCAGGACTTTTTGTTGCAGTTAGGTAATTTTTTAAAAGACCCATTTTTCAATAATAAAGATTGTTTTTTAATGGGGGACTACAATATTAATTTATTGAAAAATGATAATATCTCACACGATTTTCTGGAGTTATTTCTTTCTGCTTCTTTTTTGCCATTAATCTCTAAACCCACCCGTGTGACTCCTCAGTCCGCTACTTTAATAGACAATATTTTTAGTAATGTTATCCCTCATCCTGAATCATTCATTGTTATTTCTGATATTTCTGATCATTTTCCTATATTCTCATATTTTTCTCTCTCCAATTCTGTAAAAAACGGTGGTCCCCGTCCATTAAGTCGTCGACTAACTCCTGAAAACTTAGCAAGACTTGGTATTAGCTTGGAACGTGTAGATTGGTCGGAGGTTTTAGATAATGATGATATGAATACTTCCTATGAATGTTTTTTAAATATTTTAGATTCAAATATGGATAGTAATATCCCGTTACAAAGAGTTTCAGCTAATAATTATAAAACTACTCCAAGACTCCCTTGGATAAATAAATCATTATTGAGGTCAATTAATAAGAAAAATAGATTATATTATAAATATAAATTGGATGGTACCGATAGAGTTAAAAGAAAATATAATTCTTATAAAAATACTTTGCTTAGAATTTTACGGTTTGTAAAAAAAAATTATTTTGTTAATCGGCTAGAATTCTTTAAGAATGATATGCAAAATACTTGGAAGATTTTAAAGGAAGCAATGAATTTGGTCTCAAATAGAAATAATATTACTAAAATTAATTATAATGGACATATTATTAGTAATCCTAATGATATAGTAGAAATATTCAATATATATTTTTCTACTATTGGTGAAAACCTCGCTCAAAACATTCAACGGCCTGATAAACCGTTCTTTGACTTCTTAGGTCCTTCTAATTCTAATTCAATTTTTTTCGCCCCTACGCAAAGACAAGAAATTTGGGACATAATATCTCAATTGAAAAATAAGAAAAGTTCAGGTAATGACGGTGTCAATAATGTTATATTAAAATTTATGTTGCCCTTTATAATTGATCCTTTAATTCACTTGTTTAACATATCTCTGCTCAATGGCGTAGTGCCGGATAAAATGAAGATTGCAAAAGTCATACCTTTGTTTAAAAAAGGTGATAAGTTAGACATTAATAATTACCGTCCTATTTCACTTTTGTCCTCGTTACTAAAAGTCCTTGAAAAACTGGTTTTTAAAAGAACAATTGCCTTTTTGACTTCTTACAATATAATAAACGAGTCCCAATTTGGTTTTCGCAAAAATCATAGCACTTCTCATGCTTTATTATCCTTCTTAGATAAAGTTATTTATTCCTTTGATACGTCATCTCACTCAGTGGGCTTATTTCTGGACTACTCCAAGGCCTTCGACACGATCAATCATGACATTCTACTTTATAAACTTAATCACTATGGTATTCGTGGGAAGGCTTTGGAGTGGTTCAGAAGTTACTTATCTCACAGAAAACAGTTTGTTTCTTTAAATGGGTCCAACTCAAATTTTCATTCCATTAAGTGCGGAGTTCCGCAAGGTAGTTTGTTGGGTCCACTTTTGTTTATCCTCTATATAAATGATTTTTGTAGATCCTCAAATGTAATGTCTTTCATACTGTTCGCTGATGACACCACCCTGTTTTATTCCCACCATGACCCTATTCAATTGGTTAATATAATTAATTCTGAATTGCAAAAACTCACTCAATGGATAAGAGCTAACCGGCTCTCCTTAAATTTACAAAAAACGAAGTATATGTTATTCAGTCACACCCTCAGTTCCTTACCGAGTGATATATTTTTTGATAACTCTCCACTTGAGAAGGTTTCTAATATAAAATTCTTAGGTGTCATAATTGATGACAAACTTTCATGGAAATTTCATTTAGATAAAATCTGTAGGATTATTTCCCGAAACATTGGTGTAATTAATAAATTGAAGAATTGTCTCCCTAACAAATCATTATTGACCTTGTATTCATCTTTAATTTTGCCTTATTTAAATTATGGTCTGTTGGCTTGGGGTAATGCTTGCCAGACATTACTAGATAAGATAATTTTACTACAAAAAAGGGTAATTCGAATCATTAGTCATACTCATTTTCTGGCTCATACTGACCCCTTATTCTTTGATAATAAGGTTCTGAAAATTAATGACTTATTTCTGTATCAGCTAGGCTTGTTTATGTATGATTATAAACACAATGTATTACCAGCAGTATTTAATTCAATGTTCCAGTTTAATCAATCCATCCACAGTTATCCGACCAGGCACTCTGGTGACATTCATTTACCCCTACTTAGAACGCGTTTGGCTCAACATTCTTACTCTTATGAAGGCCCAAAATTTTGGAATTCTCTCCCTGAAATTGTAAAAACAGCCCCATTTAAGAATTGCTTTAAAAAAAGATTAAAAACTTATTTATTAAAAAAATATACCTCCGCTTATTGACGTTTTAATTTAGTTTATGTAAAATTATTTCAATTCAATTTTGATAATAGTACCGCCATCCCTAACCTATTAGTTTACTAACACGTTTGGCAACATATTCATACTCTTATTTGTATTATATTAATTGATATTGATTAAATTTAGTATTGGTTCATGTACTAAGTTATTTGATTTAGTGTTAGATACAAACATATTTATTACAAATACTCATTTTTGTTTGGCTTGCACATGGCGTAAAGTAGAATTATATATAGTTATGTATTATCTTAACATGTTACCGAAATACTTTTACATTTTGTTCCTCACAATTCTCAAAATTTTGTTTGCAGAGGGTTTCTCACTTTACAAGCTTCGGCTTTTTAGAGGACCCTCCATTTTCACAGCTTATATTATATTTTGTTTGTTTTCTAAATCCGATTTACCACTGTATCATTTTGATTCATGATTATGTTGAAAAAATAGTTCTATTCTCTGTAGTAAATATGGATTTGTATAAATATTTTGTTCTGTGAAAATGAAATAAATAAACTGAAACTGAAACTGAAACTGAATAAACGTAAACAAATGACAATCGAACTACAGCAATGCTTATTTAGCTTTACGAATCCAAAGTAGATCAGTTAAATTATAAACTCTAAAATGAACTCCAAAGAGACGACCAAGGATATTTAAATGTATTATCTTAAAGATAGAAGGAATAAGAACATAGGTGAACATAGATAGCATGCTGGAAATGGTTAAAGATAATACCGAGAACAAGAATAAGAACTTTCTTTTCTAGTGATGGTTCTTTTGTTTGTTTTTTGTCTGTATTTAAAGCAAAATCAACAAAAAGGAAACCTGTCACTTTGTTCAGGCCAGGACATCCGTTGGCTTTGGTTTGGAAGAAAGGCGGCACCAGAACGGATTTATTATGCTGCCTTCGAATCAATCCTGGCGTCAGTGCCGGTGTGACGGGGATAATGGTCCAAGTGTCCATGGCAAATTAAAGCCAAGGACATAATTATGTCCAAACTACTCCGTAAATGCGTGTGTTGTGTGTGTGTGTGTCACTTGTGAAAGCAATGTTCCTTAACATATTAGTTCAATTTGTATTTACTCAAGTTTATGTTATTGAAATAACACACAAAATCGTTTACGCTGTATGAAGTGTGACGTCATGTGACATGTATGAGTTAACAGAGCATGTGTGAATTGCTTTTAGTTTGATTGTCCGTTTGGATGTATGTTTGTCTGAGATTGAGTGAGTATGACAGGCTAGAATGCAAAAAAAAAAAAAAATTAAACTGTCCTAATGACGTCACTGCCAATTATCCCTGGCTGGACACTTATCCCTGTCACACCGGTACGCGTTTATCCACGTTTGTGTTTCGTCCATCGGGTATGCGTTGTGAACACACCGTTTCACAGGGTAGATCACAATGTGAACACATTGTATATGTGCTATATGTATATCAAATTCGCAATTTTCCATAGTTAAGTGTCAATACTCATCACTATTGTGATCTCTGTCAATTTGTCTGTGAAAGATTGGTTGGTAGGTAACCTTTTAAACAAATTATGTTGTACATGTTCGTGGTAAATGTTTCATATGAAGAGATAGTTTGAATGATTGCTGTACTGTAGTCTCTTCAGTCTCTTCAAACAAATCGTACCTTGCACTTTCAAAATGATTAACGTTGCATCTTCAGTTGAAATGGGTTGAAAAGTACCATTTGCGTATCAATGTGGTCGGACTGATTGAAGGGCACAACAATTATTGGGGGCGCACCTTATGTTTGTCTGTATGTCCTTTCATTTGTTACATCAACTTATTTATTAATTAATGTATTTATTTATTTTCGTATACATTTAAAACTGATCAGCAGCAGTGCTGAAAGGATCAGTGTACATTGAACATCAAAACATACATAGTATAAATAATACAATATAGCAATTGTTACATTCGAATTCAAATGAATTGGAACATTAATGTTAAGTACAAAATTTACAAAAGTAAATCACTACAAGATAAACAAAGCTACACTACACAAAGAACGGGGAAAATCGTGCCCCCCCTACCCCCCCCCCCCCCCCCCCCCCACTCCCACACACACACACACGCACTCGTGGCTACGCCACTTGGACGGGCTATTGGAAATTATATTACAGGTAATAATCGTATTGTGTGATTTTCTATATTTAAAAAACAAAACAATCAACTATCATTAATGGGTTTTTTTCTCTCTTGTGATAACTGCACTTGTTGATCAAATCGGTTTATTAATGGGATGTTTTGAACAACCTGTAAATAAATACAACACGGCATTGTTGGTAAGATTGTTATGGGATTGTTGGACAAATCGGCATCGTTTGTTATCAAAACGATGTGATTGCTGTCTCGCTGATCGATTTCGGTCTAAAAGTTAAGTTTAAAAGAGTAGAACGCCAAATACTCACGACCGCTTTCGAGCGCTTTCGACATGTCCAAAGCTTAAAAAGCGGTCGTGGGTCGGTCGTGGGTCTTTGCTGACCTAGTCTTTTGTTCAGCGAGCTATTGTCTGTGCATTCATGGAAGGATATCTATTGACACATGTGAGATAATCTTCCCATTCAGATCCTCATTGGACAAAAGACATTTTGCAGATACATTCCAGTGATTGTGATCAGCTATTGTCTAGATCGTGGCTAGAGCGTGGCTCTAGTCTGACGCCGCCATTAAATAAACTACCGATATGTGTTTATTTTGAGTTCATTTGTAATTTTAAAAACAAAACAATCAACTATCATTAATGGGTTTTTTTCTCTCTTGTGATAACTGCACTTGTTGATCACATCGGTTTATTAATGGGATGTTTTGAACAACTTGTAAATATATAAGACACTCACTGCATCGGTGGTAAGAATGTTATGGGGTTGTTGGACAAATCGGCATCGTTTGTTATCAAAATGATGTGATTGCTGATCGCCTTCGGTATAAAAGTTAAGTGGGAAAATTCGGAAAATGGCATGTATAATGTCGCGTATACATGCGGGGGATCCTTTGCCGTTGTTTTTAACGGTTATCCTATTGCCTGCCATAATAATAAATGTGTACGTCCCGCTAGGTTAGTACAGGGAATAGTATATGTTCCGACATGCAATGGGTTAACTTATGATGTGATTGTTGGTTCTTCGTCGGCAGGATTGGTACACAGTCATCATGAGGTAATCACCACATTCGGAAACGTCTTTCATGGCCGTTTGATAGAATGAAGTCGTTACGCCTATGAAGGATAATACTTTCCTAGAATGAGACAATCCCCGCTTTGAGTATTACTCGATCATGATCTTGTGGTTCGGTTTCGCAAAGGTGGTTCGCAAGGATGAGTAAATTAAAGGTGGTTTGGATACACATTTGATCCCTAAGCTTGAGAAAAAGATTGAGAAAATCGATTTCAAAAGCTCGTGTAAAATAATGTGGTTCGGATTTGTATATTGAACAGGTATCTTACGCGAACGCCTTGCGCTCAGTGCGAAATACACATGCACTGGCTCATTACTTTGTAGTGCGCTCAAACTAGTCTAGTTATAAATGGCGAGGAATATTGATATCAGGTACATGTCTTCAGTGGGCACTTTTTTTGTTCCAATTAAGCGATTACTAACTTAACCATGCTGTATTATTTATTTGAAGCGTAACGGTCAGTTTAGAGTATCGACAGAGCAGACTATTAGTTGAGAAAGATAAGGGCACTGAGTCAATGTTTGTACTGGTGTACTTTTGTACAGATATAATAATGTTTAAAGTTTTGGAGCCAAACCAATTTGGGCTCTCTTTTATCTTTGCTAAATTATGTTTTAATTATAAATAATTGGTATCTTTAAATTTAACATGACACAGAGAAGGCTCCTCCCTACATTATGGTGTGCACAACTCAATTTAGCAAAAAATCGCCTTAACGCCCTTCCCACTCTCAACTTACATATTGATGACGTGAGTAATTGATAGACTGTCCATATGACCTTCTTTATTGTACGGTTTAGTGCCCTTTGCGACCTTAATTTTGTGACCCGATCCCACTAAAATAAATAAACAAATCTAAACAAATGACCGAATACCCCCTAATCAATCCCAATTACCCTGCCTGTACAGTCAGGGGGTGTTTCACAAAAATCCTAAGTGGACTAAACTATTATGGAAAGCCATTTGTATCATTGGAATACAATATAATTCAAAAGCAACAAAGCAAGAATGTTATACTTTTCATAAATGTTGTATCAAGAACATCAAATCTTGATAATAGAAAATATGTTATGCCTTTGAGTTTGAAAAAGGACTACAACAATTCGTCAAAGAAAATAATAGCTTTCCATACTTTTTAAGTCCAACTTAGAGTTAAGTTCAACTTAGGATCTTTGTGAAACACGCCCTAGGTGCCCTCTGAGTGCCACGGTCGAATCTAGTTACAATAATAATCGGTCGAGAGTGCGTTGCGTCTATAGATGCAACGCACTCGAGGTTTTGTCAGATGTGCGCAACGCACGAGGCCGTTTTCAGGACCCCATTGGCGTGCATTTTCATTGCTCGACTCTTGACCATCGCGCTCGCCCACTCCATCTCCTGCCGGATATTTAATTACCCCTTTTTTTGTCATTTAATGAAGAGTACAATATATTATATAACTCACTGCCCCCTCCTTGTTCCCTCCACCATTGTGGGGTAACCAATGCCATCTATGACGGGTGGCATGTGGCGTGGCGTGGTCGGACTGATTAAGGAGGGGGGGTGTTACACCTTATGTATTTCTTTATTTTTTACAGGGATATTCCCCTGGTTTTGTATATTGTTTTGTCAAATCGGCTGAATAACGAGCTAGCTCAATCCCTTTTGCGGCCAAATAAGCTATAATTTGTTTTAAGACAGGAATCGAACTCAGCCGTCTCAGCCCCCTGAAAAACGTATTGCTTGTACGCTCATGTAACAACAACATTTTAAAATAAGACATTAATTGGTCCCTCCTCCATCTTGTTAAAAAGAGAGGAAGCGTAATCCATGTAACTATGAGATATTAATTGTGTTCATGTGGGGGGGGGGGGGGGGGCAGTGGCGAACGCAAATAGGGCAAAACCCCATCTCCCCGCGTTTAGTCTCTTGTATATTACGGACCCATGGAACCACCTATGAGTGTACAGTAATACTATGACGAGCTTAATTTAAAAAGGCGCTAAATCCAATTATTCAACTTTCGACAGAAAAAATGTTTCTTTTTCCAACTTGGTATACACAAGCTCATGGGAGTATGAACATGGAACGTTCCATAGCTTGATTTTGATTGTGCAATTTGTCTTAAAATTAAGATTTTTAGATAGCTACGTAGCTTATTATTGAACTGATATCGTTAATTCCCTCTTGTTTCCAATATGCATATCTCTATTTTTTGTAAATTATTATAATTCATTTGTAATGTTTTGTTGGAAGCAAGAATAAATTGAAATTGAAGTTGAACAATTCACTTTTTATGGAAAGTGGACTTATCGCGTTTTGAAACTAAGCTCTTCATATGAGCTAGGGCCAATCGTCTATTTGACTGACCAGGGCTCGTGGCCTAATGAATTAAATTCATTTGCATAGATGTACCATGACGGAACTGATTTAGACTAGAGCTGTTGCGCCGTCTCCGCGACGCTTTCGGTGAATAAATCTCCCTCATTATTACGGGTTACCCCCTAAGACACCAACCATGCCAACGGTATTACACGCCTATTCGGCATCATTATGTGGAGTTTTCGGGAGCTTTCCATCACTGGAACTATTCGGGTTAAAACTGCGCTATTTTGTTTATATTTTACACAACATCCTTGGACCTTGCATTACATTTTGTATGACCATGATATAAACCACAGCTAGTCTAATTGGCTGCTGACAAGTGGTCAGTAGGCTTAAATAAACTACCGATATGTGTTTATTTTGAGTTCACTTGTAATTTAAGGTCAGCATGCCCAAAGGGATTTAAGTATATTGTATGTCTTGTTGACCAGGGTGTATCGTTTCCATGACAACGTTTCCCTAGCGCCCATTTGAGTTGCAAATAACCGGGACAACAGTTTTATTCGAGCTTTGCAGTTTTGCACACAAAAAACGGTTGCTAATTGAACCCCATTGATACGCATTATAATTAGGGTTTCGTCACATTTTCTCCGAGATCTGCTCCTATGAAATAAGCTCCGAAATAGCGACAATCGTTCTGCGAAAAAAATGTTCCGCCGACAAATGATCTGCCTACAAAATTGTCTCCGATACTTGAACTGCCGACAAATTCAGCTCCGATACTTGAATCGCCGACAAATTCAGCTCCGATACTTGAACCGCCGACACATTCAGCTCCGATACTTGAATCGCCGACAAATTCAGCTCCGATACTTGAATCGCCGACAAATTCAGCTCCGATACTTGAATCGCCGACAAATTCAGCTCCGATTATTACTTGAATCGCTGACAAATTCAGCTCCGATACTAGCACCACCCACAACACTCTTCCAAAACATGAACCGCCGACAAAATTTCATCTCCTTTTGCTCCGCTGAATAAGTCCCGATAACTAAATCTTCGTCATATACATTTTCGACATGGACTAGAGGTTGAGGAGAAAATTTCGCAATTCGTAAGTTGGTGCAGACCAAAGAAGTAAAGGTGCTAAATTGATGGCGATTCTATAGAGGGAGAATTATTATTTACACAAAAGGGAAAAGGGCGGGTGTGATTAAGAAAATTGTGCACCTAAGGCATCACTAATCATGTCTAGTTGTATTATAGATAAAGCTGCCACAAAATAAAAAAAAAAAAAAAACAAGAATGGTCTTTAATGAATTATAGGGTTCGATGACACTGTTTGGATGATCCGCTTTTTTCTTGCTTTTTTCGTCTCGCCTAACACATGCTATACAATAAGTCATTCTCCTGTATATCATTCACCAACTTATGATGCTATGATCAAATATTGATAAATGACAAATGTTCTGCCCAAGAAGTAGTTAGGAGACAATGAAGTAAATGATAAGATATCAGTCCCATTTACAGCAGGTAATGGAATCAAACGCAATAGTCAAAAGGCCGATGTAATTTATCATGTTTAACATTTAAGAGGACAGTCTTTATGTTTGAATGTTACCGAGTATACATAATGCTTATCGCATCAAATTTGTTTCCCCTGATGGCAGCAGACTTGCCAAAAATCTCTTACATCGTTGGCTGTCATGATTATTTGGGAAATCACTTTAAAACTAGGACCCCGTTTACAGTGAGCAAAAGGCCAGGCCAGGCCGCGGCCTGGCCCCGCACTGTAAACGCACCGGGGCCAATTGCGCGGCCAATTGCGAGGCCAAACTGGCCGCGCATTTGGACCAGCTCTGGAGGTAGTCTCGGCCTCGGCCTGGCCCGGCCTTTTCTCACTGTAAACGCACCGGGGCCAATTGCGCGGCCAATTGCGGGGCCAACTGTTACCCCGGAAGTGAAAGGATCATTACGTCATAGGATAATGACGCCGTACCATAACAATCGAACCCACGCTTTCATGGTATTTTTCCTGCGACGATTCTCCTCAAATCGCCATCTCCTCATCCTCCTGTCATTGTCACGATTTTGCACTCGAAGTCGACGAAGTCGATCTTCCTCGTCCATATTCTCGTGTTGTAGGGTAGAACAAAGATTAATCAATTATTATATTAGGTACGGGCAGCTGTGATATTCGAAAGTTCGCCGTGCATTTAACATGCATAAACATAGGGAATTGGGGAAAAGATTCATTGGAAATATCCCGCGCGCGCGCGACCGGATCTACACTGTGACCCCCGGCGCGCCCCCCAAATAATCGTTTGTTTACATGCAGAGCGCCACTACGACAAAATATTGGAAGGTTACAATGTAGGCCGCGGCCTGGCCTCGCACTGTAAACGCACAAAATTGCGGGGCCAACTCGGCCGCGGCCTGGCCCGGGCCTGGCCCGGCCCTGCCTTTTTCTCACTATAAACGGGGTCTAAGTGTGTCAGTGACATCGGAAGAACTTTCGAACTTTAAAGGCATCGGGAAATGCGTTCACATCAGCGCCGAACAAGGCGAAGTCGTGCGCTGAACGCGACCATTGCCCATCTCTCTAAGCGCGTACGCTACAGAATGCGCGCGTCGTGGATATTACATGGCGCCCCAGGTGGACTATTAAAAAAGCGCCCCGACGCAAATACGAAGCTCCTTTAATTCTTGAAACATTATTGATGGTGAAAATCGCTTATACGACCATGGCCCCGTTGCAGAAAGAGATATAGTCGATTGTAAGTTACAATTAATATTTAAGTCAGATCATGTGTTCTAAATGCGCAAATCTGATTGGTTGAAACGCGCAAAGTTTTCTGACTTTTTGCAACTGGGCCCTTAACTATGGCCGAATTCTGAAAGGCGGGTTAATTGTAAATCTGGGTTTAACGCGTCATTAGACAAAATTTGTTTAGTTCGTAGACTTAAATTTGACACAAAACTTCCTCAGGAGTTATATTTTGTTAAATTATAATAATCTGTTAAGGATTGTCATGCGTGGGGGGGGGGGGGGGGGGGGGGGTAGAGGGCGGTCTAAACATTAATAACCTATATAGTTTGTGCGCACTACATAACACCGATCCAGTGTGTATGTCACACGGTGCGCACAAGGCGTTCACAATGTGGATGCGCACTACATAACACCGATCCAGCGTGTATTTCACACCATGCGCAAGGCGTTCGTTGGATGGCACCGCGCGTCTGATTTACGGATCCTTACCACCTTTACATTTTCTAGGCCACATCACGATTATAGAGCTATTAGGTGTCGTTGACATTATAAAGCATTAAAGACAATTTGGGTCATTGAACCCTATACATTATAGGGCACTTTAACAACAGATTCATTCTTCGCAGTAAACATGAATTATTCTACTGTTTCAAAGATGATGTCCATCGTTTCAGTCAATATTAATCATGTTAATAACGTGTTTTAATAACGATATTTCTAGGGAAATAAACCACCGTAGATCAAATCCATTAATAGATAAACATTTGTTTAAAGGCTTCCTAATCCACGATGAGACAAAAATCTGGTTCCAAAATCAAAAGGGAAAGTCCTAGATTTAAAACGAAAAGGTCATACACACTTCACGACTTACTTCGAGATTTCCCGCGTCAACTGCTATCCATCACTTAGTCGGCATGGGCGGGCAAAATAAAATAGAAAGCTATAGCCTAAGCAATGATAAGAAATTCGACAAAATTCCGAAGGGGCTTCGCTAAATGGTGATTGTTCTTTTTCTTGTTAATGGTGAAAGTTAGTCGGGGTAAGAGGTAGTCCGAAAAATCAGCCAATGTTTCGAGGGTTCTTTGACGATGACGTCATAATCTTAAAGGACCCCCCTCCAGAACGAGGTGGATTTTTCTGTCTACGTAAGAGGGTGGCTTTTTATGGATTTGGAAGGGGGCTTTTAGTATGTCGACTACTTCGGTCGATAGCACTTTATCGCCCGACCTCGAGATCTTAGAAATTCCTTGCCCATGTTGTCTAGTCTGTAGGGCTTTAGGGGTGAAAGAGTGATATTAAAGGTGTCGGTTCGGATTCGTAAAGGGGCCGTCACATATCCAAAACAGAGCCCGCCCGACTTCTCTCCGAGCTCAAAAGGGCATTTTCGCCAGGAATACGGCGGGTGTCTGCTCGATCACTGCGGGCTCCGCCACGTTTTTTAGGGGTCGGCCGACGTTCGCGGGGCACCGAAACCTGTCCCAAATTCAGCGATTTCCGCCCGACTTCCTTTTGTTTACTGACGTGCGCCGGACTTCTAAACTCTGATGTTCACAGGGTTGACAGGGAAAATGTTAAAGGGTACCACCACCCAAAAATAATATTCTTATTAAAGAAAGGTAACATCTTTAGTATTCCATTCCATCAACAAGTTCATAAAATATTATGTTTCCAGAAAAAAAATATATAATTGGAAACGCATCACCATTCTAAAGCATGCGTTCATGCGGTCTGAATTACGCAGACTGCTATGTGTGCGGTGAATTGCAACGTGTGCAGAGCGAACGATTCGCCCGGGAATCTATTGTTTACAAACGTGCGCGTGAATAGCATTGGCACACTCGCAAATGGTTGGCCCGTATGGAACCAGGAAATAGCAGTGGTTCCGTAAGTGGTGGAAATTAATTGCTTTGTTTATGAATTACACAACCCTTTGCAAAATGTTGGGTATCTATTTGATATCACAAAACGGTACCAAAACATATAATAATGTGCTGTTCTTTGCCTGGTGGTCCCCTTTAAGCGAAAATTACGCTCAATTCCCTGGCGGATTTTAAATTCGGCGACTCTCTGGCGATCTATATTCGGCCGGGGACCGTTGGATTTGTGACGCAGGCTTTACTCAGACGCGCGGTGCCATATTGCGAACGCCTTGCGCACGACGCATAATGCACATTGAATCAGTGTTACGTAGTGTGCACCAAACTAGACTAGTTCAAAATGGCGACCCGCGGACCGTGTATCATCTCTACGCATGACCATCTTTAAAAGAAGCGAGCACATGCTTTGCCTTCATTATCACATGGTAAGAACATTGTTTCACAATGTGAACATACTGTTTTTTCAAATGGAGCAAGATAGTGTCAACACGCATCACGCTGTAAGAATAATGTGAACACACTGTGAAAACACACTGTGAAACAAATGTGAACACACAATGAACACTACACTGTGGACACATTGTGGACACACTGTGGACACACTGTGAACACACTGTGGACACACTGTTAAAACACACTGTCGAACAAATGTGAAATAAATGTAATCACACTGCGGTTACACTGTGAACAAACAGCGGACGCACTGCATAGCCATAAAATGTTCGTCCGCAATAACACTATTTATGCTATTGACATTGATCGATGCCAACTGCCAGAAGGATAATGTTATGAAAGTATCTGAGGGTGTTTCTAAATACACTTGGCTAGCTCACGATCGACGTTTTTAGAGGCATTACCGGCTAATCGTTACACTCAAAGAAGATAAGACTGAAATACGTTTCGAAACTCCGAGTCTGGGCTAGACAAATGTATTTAAACGCAACCTTATTGGGTGGAAGGTGTGTGGTGATCGTTGTGTCGACATATTATACTTAGCACGGAATGCGTTTCAAATCATGATTCTTGGCTAGAATCTGGTTGTATTTAAACGCGCTGAACATTAGCAGGTTGAGGATTTGGCTGTGTCGACATTCGAGAACGTAATATTTCATAGCCTGAAACAAGTTGTATAACGTTAATTCAGGGCAAGGCGAAATTAATTTTAAACGCATTCTTATAGTCATGTTAGTGTGTGGTGATCGCTGTATTGGAATTCAAGTATCTACATTAGATACGGGCGACGATGGTACGCATGCGCAACGCCTTAATGGAATGTAACACTTCTATATGGCTGCATGGATAAAATAATTATGCCTTTGCGCATTTTTCCATCTATTGTAATTGAAATGCATTTCAGGTTTCCGGGCGGGCAAAGAAACCAACAACCGGTCACGTGCATATCCTAGATACTTTTCAAAACTTCAAAATAAACGTATCACATGACATGATCCACGACCCACGTGGGACCTCCCTTCGGAGGTATCAGGTGACAATAACCAGGGGCCACGTGACATGATGAAGGAGCTTGTAGGAGATGAATTCACGGAACCTATCCGGATCTATCAATCTAACTCGTAATTAATCTTTCTGCACTTCAATCACCTCACATACCCTTAACCATTTCTCTTTTTGTTTGTCTTAATATGTTTCATACATTAAATAAACAATCAAATTGATAGAGCGGCGAAGCTAAAAGGGGCAAATTGTCAAACGCCCAATATACATACACACACACACACACAAACACACACACACACACACACACACACACACGCACACAGACACACACACACACGCACACATACACACACAAACACGCACACACACGCATACACACCTACACACGCACGAACACACACACACACACACATACGTACAGACACACAGACACCCACACACATATACATAATTATACACATACACACACATACACACGCATACACACGCACACAGAAGCACACATCACTTGTGATATCTAACCCTCTCCTACGATGCCCCTCCTATGTCCTAACCACAATCCGGAGGTCTCGGGTTCGTATCCCGTTGGAAACCATTTTCTTTGCTCATTGTTAATCAAAATAATAATGAATAAGATATATATTATTGACGCTGGTTACTGCCTCAACCTACATGGCGATCTTTGCGTCATCTTAACCCCCTCAGCATAATGGGTTAGCCCGTGTTACGCCGATGAAATAATCCGCCAATGATATGGGCGGGCGGAAGGCCTTGAGCTCGCAGACAATGCAATTATCGTTGAGCGTTTTGCCTTGCATTTATTTATCGAAACATTAATGTGTGTGTTTTGTTCTTTTCTAATTGTGTTAGGAGATTGATTTATCCTCATCGGTGACGATTGCTGAAGGATTTATTATTTTCAGCGGACTTGACAGATTGTTTCACCCCCCCCCCCCCCCCCCCCCCGTCCCGTACACAAAAACACACACATACACACATACACACGCACACTCACACTCTTTGGAAAATAAATTCTTGCATTTGAACATCTTGTATTTATATTTTCACGTTGTTTTTCCAAACTTTATATCAAATGTAACAACTTATTTCTTTTTAGTTAATAAATGTAAACAATTCTTTTTATTTTACAAATGACTACTTTTTAAAATCGAGACAAAGTTATATATAATTCCTTTTACCACGTTTACGATTCAATTAAAAGGTATTCCTACTCTAATTTTAGTTACGGGTTTTTTCAAGAAAAGTATTAATTTGAAGAAAAATCGAAATACAAAATCCAAATATACATTCCCTTCGCCCATGCTATCCTATTCCTGTACTGTATATAGATACAAGCTCGGTGTCATACGGTCCAGCATTCTTTTATCGATTAGAAAAGTGCGCCCAAATCATCTAGTTCGGGTGCAACATGGATTGCCTTCCTAAAAAATAAAGATCTTAATTCCAAAAGGCGCTAAATCCATTCTATTAATATTGGGAAACATGCATTTGTCAAACCAATTTCGTACACGCTCATTTTTATGAGGATATATGACATTAAAATGGTCCATAGTTTTGTTTTCGATTGCGTACTTTGTCTTAATATTTCGTTTTATGGCTAGTTCCATGCTTTTTTTTGGCAAGTATAATGGTTGACTCTGATTTTTTTTAATGGATATTAGATTTAACGCCTTTTTGAATGACTCTCTTCATATATCATGAGACTCCATATGCCGAAAGGTTAATCAACATAATTATAAACATACTGCGATATAAAAAAATCTAGGAAAAGCAATATATATTCCAAAGTCAGAGCTGATGAGCCAACATTCGCTCGTTATAAGGTATAAGCAGATTAGTCTCCGAGTTATTCTTGTGATGTGATTCGAAGCGTAAAGTACCCTTCTGGTATTTCCATGTGGAGACTTTAGTTATGGGGTACAGCATTCTTCACGTAAGGTAAGTGAAATTAAATATATTCACTATTTTCATTGTACTATTGCTGAATAAATAGATGAAAACATACAAATTGTGTTATATTCCAGAATTTCCAGTTACGTACTGTACATAAATATAAAATATATGGATACACAATAATTAATATAGACATGACAGGTATCCAATATTGTGTATATCATAAATAAACAAATACAATACGAAGTAAATATATAAGATACAATAGAAAAACATTCGATAAACTAATACAAAACTTAGATGTAAATAAATCAATATTGTTGTTATATTTCCGGCATAAAACATAATTTATTAGGCAGCTAATTTTTCAGGCAACTGCGTATTTTTGTAATCGTACAAATTAATTCATTAAATGTATTTCAAATGTTCCGACGATAGACATAAAATATTTCAACATTGGTTAATTTAAAAAAATCTAGCCTACTCCTGTACACCCTTTATCATTACCCTCTATTCTTGCTTACTTTAGCATGTGCCTATGTCACCCCATCACTCTGCTTGTTTAATACAAGGATCTAGTAACCTTGTTGACATGTGCAAAAAGCGATGAATGGTTGATACAAATGTGTATTTTTGTGATCTGATATGTCCACTGAGTAATGTGTGAACAGTTCACATTAAATGAATATTATATGTCCAAGAAATGAGCGAAAAGTCAAAGCGATATTCGCTTACTCAATGCACTTAATCTGTACACCAGTAATAACTTTCCAGTGGAAAATTTAAAATCTGAACACTTCATTCGTAAATATCTTTTTAAACTAAAATGAAATTCGAAAAACCGAAACCTGTTCCATGTTTCTATTGGTAATATACGAATATAACAATGTATGAGAGAACCATTGCAGTTGTGGATATTGACAATGTTGCTAGATCCAATAGCTCCATGTCTGGTTGTGATACTTGTCATGTATGCCCTGATAAAGAACCTGCTACGTTCGAAAGCTGGGCTCCATTTGACTAGCATTAAATTAGATTTGCGTTTTATTGCGGCCTAATAAGTTCAAAGCATTTTCCGATTTTCATTAACAAACTAATTATGTTAGTTATACTTTCACTGTGATTCACTGTTGATTACACGCAGAAATTAGTGACATCTTGTGACTTATATACGAAAAACACAATATAAATTATAAATCGCATTTAATGGATCCTTTGTAGATTCCATCTGATACAATACATGGCCCCCTTTTAAATCAGGTCTTTGTGGCACTGAACGGGGCTACCCTGTGCTTTTTAAAGAAGAATGGATAAATAAATAGATACACAAATAAACAGAGTAAAATAGAGTCTAGAAGAACATGGATTATAAAATAATACAGTATACATGTGCTTAAAAACTGATTTGATTTGTTTTCCTACCAGGGTTAAACACCTGTAAATATAGGACAGTGCATCGTCACCTTGCATGCATAGGCCCAGGGGACGAGCATGGTTTGCAATATTCACATCGCTCGATCCATGTTTCATCCCACCATTCCAATATCATTCCATGATTATCGTTTAGAGTTGGGTTTTTTTGGAGCGAGAGTGTTGGATGGAACTCGAGTCGTCAACAATACCCCAAACTAATTATTTGCCCCATAGCTGTTTAATCCGGATATTTTTTTTTTTTTCAAGTAACGATGGATTTAATTCTCGTCCCATAAAGCAGTGTGATGTCTTGCGTCAGTTTAGGAAAATATCAAAGTTTATTCTCGAGCAGATTTCATATTGAATATAGCTTTTTTCCTATCATTATAACGGTTTCATTTCCTGGGCTAATTAGTTTTTCTGTCGTGATATATGACCTAGAATCTTATGATGGCGTGCATGATTTTGATGAGGATTCCCATAATACCCCCCATCCCTCTGCAATATCAACCATTCTATACATGGGATGGACCACCCTTGCTAAGGCAATGCCCTTGCCTCTGCAACCCCTCCCCTCTCCCACCCCCCCCCCCCCCCCTGTCAATTTATCTTTGCCCCCCTTCCTCACCACTTCGATCCGGGAACATTCCACCAGCGGGTAATGCCATTTAATAAGGGTTTTACGGCAAACGCATACGAGAAGTCGCACCAGTACGTTGAAGCTCGCACCCTGGCGAATGCGTGATGTCTGTCCGTCCATCCGTTCTTTTCTCTGGCGTCACTTTGCATACTTTTGGAGGGGGAAGTGGCGCGCTTGTTCGTGCCTCCGCATACAATTATTGCAGCGGTGCCGTGCTCCAAATTACTGATCATTCCGTCACCTTTTCATCCATATATATTAAGGAGGGTTGTGACACCGCGAGCAATGCTTTCATGGTTGCATTCTCCCAATCTAGATTCAGTATAAATGGGAATAACCGGGTGTTTTTTTTTACAGTAGGTTGGGGGTGAACAGTAGGTAGGCTATATACACACTGGTGTATTGATACTGGGCAATTTCAGGCAAACGTTGGCAATCTGTCCGGCTGTTCACTCAAAACAATTTCAATTCATCAACTATATTATGCTTCAATTATTTCTTCTCATTATGTTCATTATGCTTATTATGTTTTAATTATCGTTAAGTACTGACATTATTGCAGTAGCCAAATAAATATTTACATTAATCAAACATTAAACTTAACTGACGAAGTATGTTTATGATCTATTATGTCCACTGTTGTGTGAAAATTCCATGGTAAATACATGACATAAACATAATTATTACCGAGTAACGAGTAAAACATGCGAAGCGATATAACTTTATGATAACTAAGTCATTGTAATGACTTTTTACACAGTTTTAATTATCCAGTGAAGAATTTTAAATCAAAACACTTCCATCATGCATATCTTTATAACGAAAGAGAAATTTGGAAAACCGAAACCGGTCCCATGCTTCTCTCGCTAATATTAATACAACGAGGTATGTGATGCCCGTTAGAGTTCTAAGTAGATTATGTGGATTTGTACAAAGTTACTAGATCCCTTTTATGCAAATCCTATAAAGGACAAGATTAAAGTGAGCAATTAAATCTGTCAAATTCAACCAAGATTACAAATCGTTTGGTTTTAAACCATGTTAGTATAATTCAAGTCTGCATGTGCAATTATAGCACCTATTTTTGTTTTATAATTAAAATCACAATAATAATGTTTATCATTCGTATAGAATGTAATGAAAACAAAATAATAACCCGTATACACACGGAAGCTCATTATTCTAACAACCCAGTACATTTACACACAAAATCTGCAGCATAAAGTAAATGATGTTTTCCATTCAGATTAACCACCTGTAGCGATGATATCTAAATGAATTTATGGGCGGAAATAAATCAAATTAAAGACTAACAGGAAACGGAATGCGACATGGAAGCTGCGGAAATTTGAAACGAAGCGAGTTTCGTCTCGCATCCATCAAACTTTACAGGGGATACTCTCACTTTAAAGGTGGTTGAGATCCGTATATCAGATGCACGGCGCCATCTTGCGCGCGGTGCGTAGTGCACAGTGAATCCGTGTTATGCGGTGCGCGCAAACTAGCCTAGTTCAAAATGGCGGCCTGCAGTGTAGCATCCCGACGCTTGATGGTCTTTAAATGAATGTTCGGTGCCTAAAAACGTTAAAGGGGTCTAGTAACATTGTCCAAATTCTCAATTAATACTAGCGTACCGCTCATACATTGTTGTATTCATATAAACAATATAAATATGGGTCAGGTTTCGATTTTTCAAATTTCCCTTTCGTTAAAAGGATATTTACGATTAAAATGTTCGGATTTTTAACAATCCACTGGATAGTCATAAATGTGTACAAAGACAATGCAATGAGTGAGTGAATATCACGTTGCATGTTGGCTCATCACTCGGCCATATAACATCCACTTAACTTGAATTTTTCACACAGTACTCAGTGGACATATCAGATAACAACAATGGTATGCATTGTATCATTGATCGCCACCACCACCATAATCATCACTACCACCACCACCACCTGCCACCACTACCAACATAATAATCATCACTACCACCACCACCACCTGCCACCACCACCAACACCATAATCATCACTACCACCACCTGCCACCACCAACACCATAATCATCACTACCACCACCACCACCAACACCATAATCATCACTACCACCACCTGCCACCACCACCACCACCACCATAATCATCACCACCACCACCCCAACCACCACCACCACCACCACCATCACCACCATCACCACCATCACCACCACCACCACCACCACCACCATCACCACCATCACCACCATCACCACCACCACTATCACTATCACAACCAGTATCAACCACCACCATCATCACTAAGTTTCCAATATGTATACCTTAATTTGTGTAAATGATTATAATTGATTTGTAATGTTTTGTTGGAAACATGAATAAATTGAAATTGAAATCGAAGTTGAATGAATCGCGGGTATTTTTTTCCGTGGGAGTTCTAGCCAGGGTAGATCATGAACTGAAAAGTAAATAGAAAAGGTCTTGGCAAAATTACCCGTAAATCGATGTTATGCCTTCTTCATACGCAAGAAGCATTTAACATTGTGAACTAAAACAAATCAATACATATATGAATCTATAAACATAATATTTATGTTGTGGCGTGCATCATGTTGTAATGTTTGTATAAACTTATTTCGGCAGGCCACTTATTTTCATAAATATTTTCATAACCTTTCAATGCCAGACATTATCTCAATAATCTGATTATGACTTCAAGGGGTACGTGACCTTTCTCAAAGGTCTCTGTCCGTGTTCTTTGATTGTATAGGTTTTCCCGCTCAATTTCGCGATTGTGTCAATCGAATTGATAATAGGAGCAAACGAATTCGCGCGATTTGCGATCGCCGTACCAAAGCAGCATTCGAATTCGTAAATAGTCGTTCAAAATCACGTAGGAGCAAGTGAATGTGCACAAAGTGCATACCTTTTCATCAATGGTCATTCGAATTCGCGAAAGGCCGTTGACAGTTGGCTGCACATTCGCGAATTCGAATGCCCATAAATAAACTTCTGTGTCTATTCACGAAAGCGTGTGCGTATGCATGAATTCGCATGCACTTATTCGGAATTTGGAAGACCGATACCAACGATTACGCGTCAACGCGCGAATTCGAATGACCCTAAATGAATTCGATTGAAAAAAGTGCAAAATTGAGCGGGAAAACCTATATTAGGCTTAGCTCATATCATGCAATTAGAATAGTTTTGTCATAGATCCAAAATTTACTAATATTATAGGATATGATTTTAAGAAAGCAAATTTAGTGTATTCGTTATTAATTTAGACGTTTCTTTCAATATAATTATAGAATAATAATAACTTTTGAAAGTGGAAGAAGAGTTCAAGATAATGATTTTGTACATACTTTTCGTTTAAGTATGGAAAAAAATTGTAGATATTCATGAATGGAATCTATGTATTAGTAATTTTGTGAATAACTTATGTTATTTTTGTTTTGTTTGTAATTGTATCAATTTGTGAAATCATCTTGAAATACAGAAGGTTCAATTTTATTTCATTTTCAACAAGAAAATACATATATTTACAATGAATAAGTCACAACAACATTTTATAAGATATACAAGTTGAAGACCAGATGTGGTTCCAAAAAATAAAAATATCTTCATTTCATTCGTGTTTACCATAATATAAAGGCATGATTATCACACTGACGCACGTACCGGACCGATTGCGGAGTCATGGCGCCGCCCATGTAGTATGTCGAAAGCGCCATAAAGACATGGGTGTCACACTGACGCATGTACCGGACCGATTGCGGAGTCATGGTGCCGCCCATGTAGTATGTCGAAAGCGCCATAAAGACATGAATGTCACACTGACGCATGTACCGGACCAATTGCGGAGTCATGGTGCCGCCCATGTAGTATGTCGAAAGCGCCATAAAGACATGAGTGTCACACTGACACACGTACGTACCGGACCGATTGCGCGGAGTCATGGCGCCGCCTATAGTATGTCGAAAGCGCCATAAAGACAGGAGTGTCACACTCACGCACGTACCGGACCGATTGCGCGGAGTCATGGCGCCGCCTATAGTATGTCGAAAGCGCCATAAAGACAGGAGTGTCACACTCACGCACGTACCGGACCAATTGCGGAGTCATGGTGCCGCCCATGTAGTATGTCGAAAGCGCCATAAAGACATGAGTGTCACACTGACGCACGTACCGGACCGATTGCGCGGAGTCATGGTGCCGCCCATGTAGTATGTCGAAAGCGCCATAAAGACATGAGTGTCACACTGACGCACGTACCGGACCGATTGCGCGGAGTCATGGTGCCGCCCATGTAGTATTTCGAAAGCGCCATAAAGACATGAGTGTCACACTGACGCACGTACCGGACCGATTGCGCGGAGTCATGGCGCCGCCCATGTAGTGAATTATGTCGAAAGCGCCACTGTATAATTATTTAACGACGCCGTCCCTTTAACATGTGTATAAAGTTGATAGATGGTTGGCCGGGTTTCCGCAGGCAATAGGTTAAAGGTGCACCTGTAAAGTGTCAGATATTGCCCAAAATGACATTTGAGACTACAATCCTATACCAAAATCATTGTAAGATATGTCTGAATGATGTGTGAAAGTTTCATTGAAAAAGAACACTGCTTTCCAGGCTAAAAAGGCGAACATTTGCGTCAGCTTGCACTACTAATTACAGTATGACGCTAATGACGTTTATGACCGTCTGTAGACGCTCTTGAGCTGAATTATTATCAATGATAGATATCTTTATACTAAAGGGCATTTGAAAAGATCTAACCATTTTGTATTCTTCTCTTATCATAAGCTAAACAACACGGTAGAAGAGAAATGTCGAAGCTCAAAGTAATTTTTGTGAAGTTAGACACTTTACAGGTGCACCTTTAATATGGAGAATGATTCTTCACGCTCGGCGGAAGTTGTCCCCGCGGGGGATTGTGGGGGGATAATTAAACAAATATCAATCACCGGCTATAGCCGTTGCCCCGTGGCAAACGAAAACAGTTGATAGAAAGCGGATTGTTTGTTTTATATAGTGGTCTAGGGGTTATTTAATACCGATCATCGTTTTTAATTATCTCCTTATCCATATTTGTATTTTGTGTATAACTATAAGCATCCCGCGAGTCTTTCCCAAACGTGTGGGTGTAGACAAATACTGTATGTGCAGATCATTCTGTTTTATGCTCTCCGACTACCTCGTTTTTATTAAAGTGATTCATTAACTTTGCCAAAATTCAACCAAAATCACTTGGAGTTTTCCCACTTCTTTAATATCTTGTTGTTTGGCTTATGGTAACAGAATAATCAAATGGGTTTTGATTTTTGTCAAAAAATGTCTCCAAAATCGAGGATATAATTTATTTAAGATTGAATTTGAGAGCGTCTATAGACGGTTTCCGGTCGTAGTCAAGAGTATCCGAATTCGAATAAGTGTCTTCACACAAACGATCGGGATCAAATCAGGTATTGATTTTCTCTGTTTTCACTAGGTAAACCTTATTCTTTTTTTATGTAATTCTCACATATCGTTATCAAGAATCGTACAATGAAATTGGTACTTGATTGAAGTCTCAAACATTACTTTCGGGGGGAAACATAAAGTTAATGGATCACTTTAATTAATACATGCTTGGAAAATGGTTGCGATAATGTCAATTGTTTGATAAATCAGTAGTCACCCACATATTATCGAATGCCTAAGGTGACTTGACATTCACAAAGGATCGTTACAAATCGTGACCCATATTTGAAGGTCAAATAAACTAATAATGATGATTATGCAGGTATACACTTTTTGAAGATAGTAAAAAAGCATCGCATATCTACGTATGTTACTTGAACCAAGTTATTACAATATTACCCAGATTATCCAGTTATTGGTTTAGACTTATTTGTGGCGATAACATTATTTCAATGAATCAATTAACCCGTTGATTTCGGGCTACTGTATTCACTATAGATCTAATGTAATAACTGCAGGTTCCAGTATACAGTGTATTAAAGAGATCTGGTAAATTCACAAAACTTACTTGGAATTCTAGTTGTCCTCTCATACCCTTTTCGATTCGTATCGCCAATATAAGCATTGAACCGGTTTTGGTTTATCAAATTGTCCTTCCGTTAAAAAAATATTTACGTACTTTTTTAATCAATCACTTGATAGTTATAACTGTGTACAAAGTCAGTGTAATGAGTTAGCGAATATGACTTTGCATTTTTGCTCATTACTCGGCCATATAACATCCATTTAAAGTGAAATTTTCACAAATCACTCAGTATCAGATCACATACCTAAACATCATAATTATCAACCATTCATCACTTTTTGCACATGTCAACAAAGTTACTAGATCCCTTTAAAGCCTAATACCAGTTTTGGGAAAGTAGCCGAAAACATCTATATTGATCAATATTGTTGAATAAGTATTTAAATAGGGCTTGTGTGGTAAAATCCGAACCTAAGCATCGTTAAATACAGAAATATCGGAAGAAATCCAATACCCGCACGTGAAATTTATAAATCCACCGCCCGTTCGCACCTGTCCGCACCGCTAGCGCTGGGCTGGAGATATCGACAAGCCGGGGACAAGCCCGTATAGGGAAGACCTCGTGTAGCGCACGAGGTCATTTGCACGTAGCGTATGCGCGATTCCGCGTTGGCGGTATTAATTTACAGTAGATACATTTTATAATTTTGCAAATATATCAATTAGTAGGCGGTTTCTTGGCCAAATGTGTATAATCCCATATTACTCAAATTATATTCTTTCACATGGTTGGTAATAAGAGCGTACATTTTTTTTTGGGGGGGGGGGGGGGGGGGGGGGGCTGGGGCGTTTCCCACTACTGTCATTCACCTTTAAAGCAGGATATAGCCTACCCATGAACGAGCGTGCATGTGTGTACTTGAGATTAATGCATTCGTGTGTCATTGCTCGACATCACCTTCAAAAATAAAAAATAAAGGCTTTAACTTATTTCATTTCACGGATGATCTGCTGAACAAGAGACGCTAGCAAACAAGCAATTTAATTCTGTCTGTCCCTTTGGGCCCCAATATGCCCACGCACTCCCGTCCTCCCTTTTATATCTCTCATCTTCTCTTCTTGTCTTCCTTTTCCCGCCACTTTTCGCCTTTTGGCGGGAACATTACTGCCGATCAATGAACGAAGTCAACCCGCGGAATTACATGGCGATTAATCGATCGGCTCCCCGTGGGGTCGTGCATGTGTGTACACACATTAGAACCCCGAATCGATACCCCGGGGAATCGATAGTAAGACCCTCGGGGAGGGTGAGCGATAGACGAAGCGCGCGGGCGCGGTGCGGCACTAAACTGGCGAATCACGCGCATTACAAATCTGAGGATTTATGCACACCCCTTATCCCCCTCTCTTATTACCTCTCTCTCTCTCACTCAATCTGTCTTCTCTCTTATTTTTCGTTCTTTTATATTCTTAACCTTCTCTATTCTTCGTTGCCTTGTTGGATGTTTAAACATATATCTCTCCTCGCATGGGACTCTCTGTCAGGTATGTGTGAATTCATATATGGATATATCGAAATTGAGAATTTCTCCCCGTCAAGACTTTCCCGCCAAATTGATCCGACCTAAAGACTGCGCATGCATATATATGCATCGGCTCTGACACTTGCAGTATATTATGTCGACATGTTTTTCGTTCCATGGCGTAGCCTCTTTATGGAGGCGTCTAAAAAGGAAGGGGGGTGGCAAGTGGGGTAATTATTCATCTTTCGTGCTTATATTCTGAACACCAAACCATACCACCCCTTGTGGATATATAACGTGTGGATGGTACAGAAATGATAACTGTGTTGTATATATAGCCCCGAATGGAAGGCCTGAAAGGTGGAGGGGGAGGCAACTGGAGGAAGTATCCATCTATATTGTTCCCCCTTCCCGTAACTGCCCCCTTATGGGAATATATGATTGACGGTAAAAGACAGTAAAGAAATGAATGTTATGTTGTAGCCCCGCGTATGAAAGGTCTGAAGGGGGTGGGGGTGGGGGTAAGTGGGGGCATTTCTCTTCTGTGTTGTTTACCCTTTCCCCCCCCCCCCCCCTTAATGCCCCCTTTAGATGGTAAGAGGCCGACAACTTGAATTGAATATTGTATGTTGTAGCGCCGTATGTATAGGAGGCATAAAACGGAAAGGCAAGAGGGGGTTATCACACCAGGTTCCCCGAGGCAAGGGGTTACCCCCCCCCCCCCCCCCCCCTCTTAGCTCTCTTCTGGTTTATCCCTTGCTACACCCCACCTGAAAATAATGTGTCATGGAATTTTCATAGAGGACATTCCTAGGGGCACTTTTACGATTAATACCAAATATATTGACCTCGATTCAACAATTCGAGACCGAATTTATAGACATGTTAGAAGTCTAGATTGTCGCTTTCATATTCAATCTAGCATGCTGAATTCATTGTGAGTTAGACTTTTGTTTTTCGATAAATGATGTCGTTTTTACAGATACAGGTTTAAATCGGACGAGAGATGGGTGCGTTGATCTTTGCTATGTTTAAAAAAAATTAAAATCACAATCAAAATCCTTTCAACACTTTATCTAAGATTTTCTCTTTATATCACTATTGAATCCAGCGATTATCAGGATGGCAACGGCTTATGTAAGCAATTCATGAGGAATTAAATTACTGGCGTAGCGATTTTGTCTTATTGCATGCTTGTATGTTGGATTTGAATAGCTAACATCCAAAATATTCCGGGGGTTCCACCCATGGACCCCACCCGACCGAAGCGGCTCGCGATTACGCACTCGCAAGTTGAAGCCCCCTCCCTCCACTCTTGGAGAAGTATGGATTTAAACAAATCAACATTAAATTACTAATACCACACACACACACATATTATACTGTATAGCTCTTTGATACGTTATTGCGGCTGTGCCATGATTTTCAAAGCTCTTTTTAGGCATTTCGGGGGGTTGGCTCACCCTGATCCCCCGTCTTTATTTTCCCTGGTCGAGAGAGACATCACCGCCCCTAATCATCCGGATTTCCATTACAAATACCCGTAATTGCACGAGGATTCACCACAAAGGCAAACAAATCATATCTAATAGGCCTATTCCATTATCCAACCTCACTCCCGCTGTTACCGTAATGACTTTATCCTTGGTAGCGGATATTAACCTGTATGTTCTTAGGCCCTAGCATTTCCATTGAGTAAATACGTGGTTTATGAAGAGGCCATCTGTAAAGGCCTTATTTCAAACATTCAATCATAGTTATGGTCAGAATATTACCCTTAAACGGTAACAATTACGCGCGTGTTACCAGGGCGTGTATATGACGATTACGTAACGATTAATCGTCTTTTTAACATCTTAATCATGTCTTTGTCAGAAAAGGGTAATGTTTTATGGAATTAAATTGAAACATCGAGATATATATTTTTGATAGCATCATGAAAGCAATTCGGGGGTGGAAATAAAAGAAAGAAGAAATATTGTATATAGTTATATTGAAACGTCATCATGTGGCCTTTGCAATTTCGGAGGAAATATAATTATTGCGACATCACATATAAATGTCGCTTGCGCGAGAAAAAAAAGAACACACACTACCCAAATATCAATTTTAGATCGCTAATGGGGTTTTAACCCACTTCTTCACGCGCATTAAACAATTCGCGAAATTTGCCATTCGACTGGCAAAATCGGAGTGCTGAGGCAACGCATACTCTGAGCTGGTCCGACTGAAAGCCAGTCGAATCGGGTCGAGTCGGGTCGAGTTGGCTATGCGTGCGTTGGGCTTTATACACCACATTGTTTTAAACACAAGCATACAAACTGGCCATAATTCTCATCAGTGGCACAACTTTAGTCTGGGCTAAAAGGACAAAGACTACCAGTAACCAGTTAAACCGTTTTGTACCATTGATGGTTGCCATTTGCCACCGGAGATATTCTAATTGTTTCCTTTCATTATCCAGTCAATCCAACTAGTGCTGCTTTAATAGGCAAAAGGACAATGAGCCGCCTTAAATTCAAGTCATAGTCTAGTCGGCTATCAGCACAATTGCGTCTTGGATCATCCAGAACATAACTGATGACCAGTTATACTATTACTGCAATGGCAAGCGGCCCGTTGTCCTAATGCCTATGCAGAACTAGAGGGATTGGCTTGGCAACGAAAGGAAACAACTAGAATAACCCCGGTGGCAAATGGCAACAATCAATGGGTCCACAGGTGCAGAGCGGATAACTGGTTACTGGTCATGCTGGTAGTCTTTGTCCTTTTAGCCCAGACTAAAGTTATGCCACTGATGAGAATTCGGGCCACTATGATTAGAAGTGTGTTAATATCTTCCTTAGATTAATGTTAAATCATATACTGGAATGAACACTGTGATTCACAGTATGCATACACTATAGGCTCGGATTCACACATGAGGTTTGTACAAACCATGGTTTAAACCATGGTCTACATCTATGGAGTGCTGCTCGTATACAAGTAAAACAATTTGTAATTTATAATGATATGACTGTTAATAGTGCTTGCTAACCAGCAAATTTCACCATCTGAGAATACAAACCTTTATTGGATGTCTTTAGTAAATGTGAGGCATCAACATTGTAAGGAGTTTACATTCTTACTCCATCAGTTTACAAATGGCACTCCATAAATGTAGACCATGGTTTAAACCAGCGTTTCTCAACCTTTTTTAACCCGAGGCCCACTTTGGCTCCTACAAATTTTTGGAGGCCCACCTTACAAGAACATTATTTGGAAAAATGAAAAAATGACAATAAAATAACAATAAGAAAACTGTTTGGTATCTATTTGTCAGTTGCAATGCAAAAAAACTTTCTACATACCTTCAATGGGACACTTGAGGTTATGGGAAATTAGAAAATCAAGTCGTGGTTTAGTGATGGGGGACAGGTTCACACACAAAGTGGCATTCAGAGTCAGTGGCGTAATGAGCAAAAACCTTTTTTTTTTTTTTTTTTTTTTTTTTTGGGGGGGGGGGGGGGGGGGGGTGCTAAACCAAATCCCGCATCACCACCGCATATTGCGAAGGAGCAAAGCGACTGAGCGGGGGGATTTTGGACTTGAAACTGTGCAATCTGGTGCATACCTAGATAGGAAATTCTGACTTGGCAACGCGTCAAATATGCACCCCCAAAAATATTCGCAAAGTGACATTATACAGTTCAAACAGTGCATCAAAAGCCACACTATACAACAACATGAACATTGTATTCTAGACGTAGACAAGGCCGATTCTCGAGGGAGCGAAACAATTACCGAGAGGGGGAAGGGTGATGGGCCCGATCGTAGGTTGGTGTCCGCCCGTGCACGGTAAGGGGGATTTTGCAATATTTAACTTGAAATCATACTATCTGGTGCATAATTGGGAAGGAAATTTGACTTGACATGAAGCAAAATCTTATTGCACATCGAATAAAATCAGCCAGGACGTGGACTAGCTACCACAGAATTTTTAAAATTTCATTTTGGCCGACCTCGCGGCCCACCTGAGAGAGCTTCGCGGCCCACCAGTGGGCCGCGGCCCCACCGGTTGAGAAACGCTGGTTTAAACCATGGTTTGTACAAACCTCCTTTGTGAAAACAAACACTATGTTTCAAAGAGTAAATACACTGTGTTCACACTTTGAACACACTCTGGCCACGATGTCAATGTATTGAAAATGTACCATTACAAGATTCAAATACACAAAAAAATCAGACGTATACGCTGTTTACCGTTTACCTTCGAACCAGGTACATTTACCTTTGAAAATAAAAGTGTCATAGAATGATTGAAGTCTAGAAGAGGACGATCGTGGGTGAGCCATAAAGCTTGGATAAATTGGACACATATATTACTACTTGGAAGGGATACCTTCAAATTCATCATGTCCAGTTTTGGACGACGGCAATCTAGGTCTACTCAGAAGTGATACAGCATGTATTAGATCATGAATACATTTTAGTGGTAGTGGCGTATTTAAGTGAGGCGAGGGGATGCGTATCCCGACAATAATTTGATAAATCCTATACGAACAATAAGGGGTACACGTAAAGAAACAAGCCAATAGTCAGGGTGTTCCCCAACAATAATGATCCTTCCCTCTAAATCACTATAGAGGATGGTGGAACGCGCACCTGAAATATTGGCAAAAACAGAAAACGTAAATACAAAATACATATGGTGTGCTTGCAATAGTTGGCGTGCCCCAAATCAATATAGGACGGTCCGGTCGTACCCCACGCATACACAATCAATATGCCCCCTACGCCGCCCAGTGGAGTCTGGGCATTGCCCACTATAACATGTATAAGGCAGTCCCAGTAAGGTGTAAATAGGGGCTGAGTAAGGGGCCAATGGGCAGCTCATTACCGGAAAGGATATAGTCTGCCACAGTGTGCACATGCCACAAGCTCACAAATTGACCACGTTGAATAAATCTCCCCTCCAGCCTTAGCTTGATAAATGACCATAATGTACGCGGGAAAAGGCTCATGATGAACCAAATTCATGTTCTATGTTTACGCTCATAGCGCGCCTGATAAACGGCCGGGTAGCAGGTTTTTTCCCGCGCAAATTGTGTCAACATTGGCGCCATTTCTCGCCTTTGATCTCGTGGCGGCATTTTGATCCCCATGTGGCGTTCTATGATACCCACCAATCTATCAAACCACGATGACCATTTATTACTTCCAATTGGTTCGGTGGCATAGCATTCGGTGGGAGCAGCCCTGTGATGTGGGGTAGCGTCGTTGGGCTGATTGAGGGGCACGTGAATTATTGAGGGCACACCTTATATTTGTACACAGATGTTTCACTTATGTTTTGTACTGTTTTGTCGAATATTTTAGGCCCGATTTTAGGGGCGCGAACTCCTACCCCCCCCCCCCCCCCCACACACACACATACCGTAGCTACCCCACTGCGGGG